>JAGKTI010013465.1:0-22995 GCA_018397915.1 Birgus latro
TCTCATTAGAGCTGCTCAAACATTCACTCTCCTACCTTGTATCTCTTTTACAACCCCATCCATGTACAGACTGAACAACCACAGGGAGAGGACACATCTCATTTTCAATCCAACATTCACATAATAAAAGTTACTCAGTTCATTACCCACATGCACTGCAGCCTTGGCACCCTCATACATACTCTTCACGCCATTCAACAACTTTCCATGTTCTTCATTTATTCTTAATATTTTTCCACATTCTTTGCCTATCCACTGTCACACTTTCTCTCAAGGCCACATACAACTTCTTTTCCTTCTCTTGTAACTTTTTCATTAAAGACCTAAGGATGAATATCTGATCTACACATCCTCTTCCTTTCCTAATACTCCCTGTTCTTTTCCGACTAATTCCTGTTATTTCCATAACTCTGTCAATAAGTATCCTACCATATATGCTTTTCCTATTACACTAAGAAGAAAAATCCTCTTTGATTACCACACACTTATTTTTCTCCTTTTCCTTTGTATAGGGGAATAATTACACCTGACTTCCAATCCTCCGGGACTCTACCTTCCTCCCAGGCCACTCTGCAAATCTTCTGTTACTATCTCTCCTCCATGCTTCATCGTTTCACCACACACCCCATCAGTTCCTGGGGCTTTCTCCATTTTGACTTTCTTCATTGCTTCCACTACTTCCATTCCACTGATCTCTTCCTCCCTTCTCACTTCCCTCCTTCTCCCCGCCATTCCCAAGCCACTTACACTCGAATTGCTTTAATTCACTATGTTTAACAATTCCTTAAAGTGTTCTCTCCACCTGCTCACATTTTCTTTCTCCACTGTCAATCTTCTATTTTTACCTTTCACTCCCCAACTAACTTTATTATCACCCTGTCTAACCGTCTTTACTTCCTTCCAGAGCACTTTCTTACGTCCTTCCAGTTTACACTCAAATGCCCTCATAATTCCTCATCCACCCCTTTATTACTCCTTCTTACTAATCTTTTCATCTCTCTTCCTTTTGACATGTAACTCTCTCTTCCGTCTTTGAACTTCCTCCATACCTCTGCTTCCCATCCACTCGCTATATCCTTTTTTCTTTTGCGCCACAGTTTGTCTCTCCTCTTCATTCCACCATGCTGTTCCTTGCACACCCTTTCGTCTCTCTTCACCCCACACACCACCTCACATGCTGGGCAGACTTCTGTGAATATCTTGCACACACCTTCAGCCTCCCCCATCTGCCCCAAATCATATTTACCCAGTCAGTCCTCTATTTCTTCCTTATATTCTGCCTGTTTTCCATCCTCTTGCAACATTTCTACCCTCCTTGTCTGGAATGTTTCATCTTGTCCTTCCTTCCTTCTATTCCTCCATTGCACATCAACCTTCACTTTCACAACCACCAAGTGATGGTTTGAAAGTCCAGTCCCCCAACCTCTGCATGCCCCTGCAACCATTACATACCTTCTCATTCTGTCATCCACGTACACATAATCAATCATAGCCTTCTGTTCAACCAGATCATCACCCACTCTTCTCATCACTCACCATGTATGACTGTGGATCATTTTGTGCCTACAGAGGGTATTGGCTATCACCAACCCTCTCCCTGCACAAATGTCCACGAGAGCACTGCCATTCTCATCCACTTCTGCAGGCACACCCCATTCGCCAATTACTCTACCCATCTTAACATTCACTACTTTTCCAAACATATCTCCAGTCAAAAATACTCTCTCATTCCTCGCAAACTTTTCCATGTATGCATCCACATTTGTCCAGAAGTCTTCTTTCACTCTGCTTGCACGATCTTGTGTTGGCAAAAACACACACAAAAGCTCATATTCTCCTTCCGTCTCTTGCGCACAGCTGAACTGAAAAGATATAAAATTTACATTGCTGCTTCCCAGGAGAGGACAACTGAATTGAAGCAGGAGAAGGATATACGTATTTCTGGAGGGGATACCCAGCCAACGTAGGAAGAACATAAGATGAATCCGATGTATTGGCTTTGCAGTTTGAAGCAACCGACTACATAATATCCAAGAATGAACTGTAGGCATATCAGAAAGGCTGATTTCCTGATGCATACCACTCCCAAAAGGCCAATAGGCAGCACTCATCAGTGCCTACACTCCAGTGCTTGGCACTGAGGACTCAAAGAATTGTTTTATATCTCTCTTGATGCTACCATATGCTCAGTACTACATAATGACAAACTCATCCTGTCTGGAGACTTCAATGCCAGAGCAGGAAAAAATAATCTCTTTTTCAAGGCATTTTTGGCTGCCATGGTGTTAGTAACATGAACAACAATGGTCTTAGACTGCTTTTCTGATGCTCAGAACAAAACATCCTGGAAAGGTGCAGGGAGTAGACTGTAGCACAAGTTGAGCATGGTGGTACTCCTAAGGTGGATGGAAAGCTGATGACAACGAGAGCTGGAGCTCCCGTTTCATCATCCCTCAGGACTAGCTCCTGACCATCCCCTTTTGCTAAACTTTTTCAGCGTTTCAGTAACACAGAAAGTAGGCCAGAATGATCTCCGATACAAGGCCCTCTAACTGTCAACACCAAACTACATGCACATTACACACTTTACTTCCTATTCAGATTTTATTTTTTTACAAAAAAATAAATGGTATCCACAAACGACGCCTTGGAGTCCCGGGGGGGGGGGGGAGACCATCAAAGCCCCCACCATCCGCCCTTCTCCCGGTGACGAACCAGCGAGATGCCTGGAACCACTGTCTGACTCACTTTCTCTTCATTCTACAACATTTGCTGCCTTTACCCTATTTTCTCTATGTTGAGCACCACCTCTCCTCCTCGAAACCTCATCTTCTATTCCTAAATGAGACTAAGCTGTCTGATGCGACTGACAGCAAACCCTTCTCTGTATCCTCCTATTTTCTCTATGCTCATTTCAAAGCCAAAGGTGGCTGTTGCATATATGTACGAAACGAAGTATCTTGCTTTCGTGTTCCTGAACTTGAATTTTCCGAATTCTCTACTCTCTGGCTTCAGGTATCCTGTCATATTCTTACTAAATATATCTGTACTGCTTACTTATCCTCAAATTCTACTGACTATGAATAATTCTTCGATTATCTTCTATGATGGAACACATCCTATCCATCTCTCCTTTCTCCGAAATCTCCATTCTAAGAGATTTCACTTTTCACCACCACCTTTGGCTCTCCTTTCCTTTCACTGATCCATCTAGTGAACAAGCATTGATAAAACAAATCTAAATGCAGAGTGGCTGAATAATAAGACACTGCTTCAAAGCACTGCAGAAAAAACTCTAAGCTTTTCCATTTGCCACTGTAAGGACAGGTTTGATGAAAATTTTGAGGGCATGTGCAGCCTTCTTGGAATGAAGAATAGAGCACATAACAACTGGTTGGCTTAACCTGGTTTCTTAACGCTAATAACTGAATTCTAGAATTATAGAAGTGAAATCCAGAGAAAACTGCATGACATGGAGAAATGGTGAAATGGCTAATATTAATCACTAATGTGGATTTTTACAAGTCTATAAAAACCATCTATAGGCCAGCCAGACACAATATAACCCCTATTCAATCAGCTGAAATGGAGCTCCTGAATGACAAGCAAACAGTTCTAGAAAGATTGGCACAACACATCAATACCTATGGAAAAAGGTCATTTTATCATCCAGTCTTACATTGCCCCATGAGGAGCACAGTAGCCCGGGGCTAGGCAAGTTCGTCCTGACATTTAAGATAAGAGTGACCAGCCTCACTCATCCCTGAGTGGCATTACGTGAGCAATAAACCTCAGCCATCCCCTGAATAAAAACCCTCATTGGCTCAGTCCGACTGGAAAGCCGTAATTACCCACTAAACCACCAGGTGTCAAAATTTGGTTATATGATTACCATCCAGCATAGTAAATGGTCCCTGGTGTACAGGAAATCATTCCTTTTGTCACTCAGAGTAGAGTCACTCACAGGCAGAAGGAAGAGGAAAGAATGAAGGAAAGAAAGACAAAAGAGGGAGTGTAAAGTCACCTGTAAGCAGAAGGACAAGGAAAGAATGAAGTAAAGAAAGACACAAGACGACGGAAGGAAAGAGGGATGCAAGAGAGGAAAGGGCAGACATCCAAGAGCAGCACTACATCGAGTGAGTGGATGGTGAGTGCCCCCCACCTACCAAATACCTGAAGAACTACTTCTTAGAAACAGATTGGCTTAGAGGACAAGATTTAAATGTTATACTGCATATAGAAAATTCTGTGATTTTTATGAAATAGGAATCCAAAATTACACCCCTCAGCACAAAGAAATAGACGAAAATAATGAAATGGTTTAATACAGAATGTAAAATATCAAAATAAGAAAAAGATTTACTGTTGAATAGATACAGAAGACAAAATAGTGAGAGAGCATATAATAACTGTAAACAGGCAAGAAATGATTATACAAGGATATGGAGGGAAGCTGAAAAACAGATTGAGAAAAATGTTATAAATAAGATCAGTGATCAACCTAAGATATTTCACAGCTACATCAAAAGTAAAACCACAACAGATGCGGATCATCTATAAACATGTTAAGATGTTTGCAAAGGAGTAAATAAAAACTTCCAATCAGCTTTTACAGAAAATAATTTTGAAAGATATGATATGGAACATGCATGTCCACACATATAACCAGATATACAGATATTAAAAAAAAAAAAGAAGTACAAGAAGAGTTAAGTAAATTAGACAAAGGAAAAACATATGGTCCTGACGAAATTTCAAGTTGGGCGCTACATGAATGTGCGTACATTCATGAATGTGCAGTGTATAAACTGCTTGCTAAGCCTTTTGCACACGGAAACGCGAATCGCGTTCCATGTGGTTGTGCAAACAGATGCACATGGAACGCAAATCGTGTGAAAAAGCGAAAAAAAATTCTCAAAAAATTAAGTTTTCGGTCGATTTGCATTCAATTTTGATGCGTTCTAGCGGGTGCATCTCTCTCACAAGGAAGACCTTGGCAACACTATATTGGCTCCTGTGAGCCTCTCTGAATGATAAAACTCAGTACTTGACAAGCAGCCAGGCAGTAGGGTTGTGCCGCATTGTGTTATCCCTTTAAATCCATCATTTCCCCCGTCCCACCCGAGGCAGAAGCCATCATTGAAATATTGTGATCGTACAGTGATCTGACTATACTGTGAAGCGATATTGTGTCTATGGAACATAGATATATTGTTTGTAAAGCATTGGAGCCTGTTATCAGCCATTAGGCCTAGGGTGGGAGTCTGGTTTGTTATAGTGGGGTTTTCACTCTGCTTCACCCTCCCCGTAAATTATGTGAGTATTTTTGTAAGGGCGCAAAATTTAGCCCTCTTGAAATTTGAGATAATTCCACCGCTTTAGCCACCAGTGTAATATTGGTATTTACATACTATAAGGAATGTTCTGTTACTGCCAGTAAATTAAGAATAAGGCCTCATTAATAATTAAAATTATTTGGTATCGCTGCCACCACCCAGCAGTTGCCGGGGAAAAAAAAGAATTAATGTTATTTATAGTTTAGTCCCATTCGATGGAAGAGGGACAAGGCCTATAACATGGTAACGTGATCATTTTGTAGGAGGGCGTGGTTCTTTAGATGAACATGCTTTGTGGGCCATCCCGTTTTACTTGTACTACCCCATAGGATTATAACCAAACACACTTGTCTATTATCTACTTATCTATATTAATGTCCTTAATTACACAGCAATGATATAGTTTCAAGCCAGATGTGACTACTAGATCTTAATCATTTGTCTCCATTACTACAGAATAATTGACAGAGAAAGCAAGATCTATTCCACACAGTTCAAAAGCTTCTCCCGACTGCACCATAGAAAATCTTTAAAACAGGGGTAACTCTCATAAACACTCCACGCACGGTCGCACAAGGACTCATGGCAAGATCCAGTTACAACGGGTTACAACGGTTTACTTCAGTTCTAAAGAAATCAACCTTATTTTACCTGGGTTACACCACATGACATATCTAGTAAAAATATACTTAACCAAAATTATTACACTATTGAACTCGGTGCTCACAGCACTGCACACGGCGGGACAATACACTTTTCCGCCTTCTCACACACCTTTAACCAACATATTACATTTGTTTTATAAGAAATTAGCTTACTAAGTGGACCAACCGACTTTGAGTATACTGTGCATTGGAAATAGACTATGTGTAAATTAGTGTAAAGGGCTTTCGGGCACTGGACTTGTGACTCTCATACAATGGCCGGCGCAGACTCCATGACCCGACGCCATTTGCCGGCTCTGAAACACGAGCGTCCACTCACAATGAAGTCTTTCTCGAGAGTCAGGGGTTTGATAATATGCTCAGATATCTTACTTTAATTATAGTTATATCAACAACTAATTATGATGACGTATAAGAGAAAAATACTGTAAATACGGAGCTTTACCTGAAACACGAGCGTCCACTCACAATGAAGTCTTTCTCGAGAGTGACGCTCCCCGGGCACGCGAGAGCTAATGCCCGCGAACATCCGCTCCGATCGCACTGTCTGGCTCTAACTACAAACAGTTACGTTACTGTCACCAGGTTATAACATCGCACCAGAATTTGCAATAAACACGTACGCATTACTCTACTTATAAAAATATGACTTATGATGATTTAAATTTTGTGGCTATAGCATAGGTCTAACAATTTAACATACGATGCCTGAAATCACGGTTTGATACTCTTTCTCTTTGTTTCGCCCGCGGCGCCACAAAATATGATGCAATCACTGAGGTCTATACTAAATGAATTAATTTTCGCGGTCATCTATGTCAATAATCAATAATCAAACTTTACTTAAGTTCTTAAACAACGTTATTCAGTAGAACAATACGGCTACACTAGCCTAAGTACAAAAATTCTGAATTCTAGGTATAAATATGACTACTCGCCAATATAAGCACCAAATTAACTCTCTATGCGGTTCAACGGAGCAGATGCCTGCCCGTCCTGTCCAGTTGCTTTCACTAGTAAAATCAAGCCCAAAATACGATTTACAAAGTCCACTTCACACTTTACATTTCAACACGGTCCAGAATATACACTTATCACTTACATAACCTAATGTAAAACACATATATTATATACTTAACCTATACTTATACTAACTTAAATTACTCTTATACTACTTATATGTAAAAAAAAATTGGCATTACATTTTACCTTTATAGTGAAGCCATTACTTATATTTGTGAAACATATAGTGCCTGGATTAGTGAAATAAATGATGTACCATAGCAGGCATTATGTTATGCAATAGAGATGCCATAGTCGCTAAGGGAACAGGCGGTTTCATAGGCCATAGAGTAAGGAAGGGAATATCAGAAGAGGCTGGGGTGGAATCATGTTTTATTGTTTTGTATTGCATATGGTTTAGTGTGAAATGTACGTAAAAAATAGTGGATTGAGTGTTCACCAAGAAACATTGTGTGCATTGACGCAAGGACCAGAGACAAGAAATACACCACACAGTGACACATGTATGAGACATACTCGTATACATACGTATGTCGTGCAGCAAATCTTCGTGGAGAAATCTGTTGTGTGTATCACATGTGTTAGGCAAGCATAGTGCAAGAAGGAGAGAACAAATACACCACACACACACACACACACACACACACACACACTGCATAACTCATCTTCAAATCCATCAAGTTCCTGCCAGTAGCTCAATACCTCTGGAAGAAGTGAGTTATCCATATTTTGTTGATTTGTATATTGACCTATTTCTATATCTGTATATTCTTTACACAGATAAGTATTGTTTTTTTACATATACACATATGAGATGGAAGAAAGTTCAGCTTCAGTATCAGTACCTAGCAAAAAGACTAGTGGTCATGTCAAGTTTCTGATAGCACTATCAAAAACCTTATGATACTTCACATGTATACTTTGAGTAAAAAAAAAATAATAATAAAACCTAACGAGCGAAAATATGTAGGTGTGGGTGATGCAGGGAAAGAGTGTTCTTAGCCCGCTTGCGGGCAAGGAAGAGTATTCTATCTTTGTCGTCCAATTACTCGAAAACTATTGGACGTATCGATTTCCTGAAAGAACCATGATAAAGATCAGTGAATTCTACGTATGTACAGGACATAACTATATCATTTCTCTAATGAAAAGTCATTGTTATGTAGGCGGTTATTGTGTGCGCATGACGAAAGTGCACCACGGCCTTGAGTACTCTGTAGTTTTTTGCCATTTACTCGGAAACTATGAGGCGTATCAAAATCGGTGGGGACCCTGAGAAAGATCATGAAATTCTAAACAATATTATGTAATAAAAACATAACGTGTGCGAGAAAACTTTTGCGGTGGAGCTCCCTGAACGAAAATGAACTTTTTAAAAAATGGCTTTTAGTTTTTGGCTATTTTTTCAAAAGCTGCAAATTTATCACAACCGGACAAAGCTCATTAGAAATCTAATGAAATTCTCTATCAAAATTTCAAATAAAATTTTTCTGTACGATGGAAAAGGTACGAACTACGATGTAGTGAAGTCAGATGGAGGCTGCTCTAATTTACTTTCATTCGTATTCTTTTTTTTCTTTCTTTCTTTATTTTTTTTTTTTACTTATCGGCTAGAATAAACATCGGCGAATAAGATGATGTGGGTTTCATGGGAATATATAGAGGTTTGGGTGGCGAAAATAAGGTGAGAATATGTGTTTTTTGCGGCGAGCGGGTGGCCGGGCGGGGAGCACCAGTGAGTAAAATCGTGAGCCAGAAAACGTACTACAAATTATGGTGCGTGAAAGGGCTAATATGAGAATAGCATTCACATACATAAATGAAGACATGCTGAGAAAGATAATAACATCATTCATCTGACCAACCCTGGAGTATTCATCAGTAGTCTGGAATCTTCATCTCAAAAAACAAACAGATAAGTCTGAAAAAGTACAAAGGGCAGCTACAAGATGGGTACCAAGCTTAAGGATTCTAAGCTACAAAGAAAGCCTAGAAAAACTGAATCTTCCAACACTACAGGAGAGGAGGAGAAGAGGAGACATGTTTTTGTTATAATTACAACTGCATCTCAGAGAAAGAAAATAGACATAAATGAATATATAACCTATGGGGAAGCATCGGCAAGGGGACACTGGAAAAAAAAAAAAACATTAAAAGAGAGGCGATAATGCCATGATGAAATTCAGTTTCCCAAATAGGGCAGTTGATCAGTGGAATGCACTACCAATTGAAACTGTGTGTCAAAACTATTCATAAATGTAATGATATGGATGATAAAAAAGGTTTAATACACGGCACAGTACGAACTTGACTCATTCCTGTAAAAATACACTTATGTAAGAACACACACACACACACACACACACACACACACACATATATATATATATATATATACTGTATATAACATGAACACTGGATTGGACATTTCCCAGAATCTCGCTCCCATCGCTGCAGTATTGGTCCCAGAGAAGTATAGCATTGTCTTCCCCCATCCCTATGTGATCTGAGGATGAATCAACCATTCTGGTTGGAAAATCCCACTGAGTGCAGCTCTCTTCTGATCAGTATGCTCCATCCCACTGTCTGGCCTCTGACATCCTCCATTCCTCCCCCACTGAGTGAGCAGCTCTCAATCCAGGAGCCAATCACTGCACTTTTATGATCAGCAGACCAATCAGAGTGTTCCATCCATGCACTATTAAGAATGTTTACAATCTACATTCAGTTTGGTGGCTAAGCTTACAGTAGTGAGTGTATCTTCCAGTGTTTTTACTAATATTTACTGACTTAACGACAATAATAGGCATTATGAGTGGTAACAACAATGTGTCTTTGCATGAGGAAGATGAGGAGATAGGAGTTGTGGTATCAGAAACTTTCCAGTGTAAGAAAAATAGCGAGGAATGTCCGAATGAGAAGGGAAAGTCAACAAAGTGAAGGTATGTAATTCTATAGGGCATTCGTCAGTCATGGCACTGGGGAAAATGTCACACAGCATAAAATAGGGCCTGAATGTAATAATGGATGCTTTGAGAAGCTGACAAGGCCTGTAATTGAGCAGAGGTAGAAAATTGCTTGGGTCTTGCTGACTAAAATAAACGGCATACTGTACCGGCAATCACTCAGTAACCAAATACTGTACCAGTACACCTGCAAAGTCCCAGACAGTGATACTGTGACTTATACAATCAAGTATAATAATAATGAGTCACGTGTGTGTAAGAAAGCCTCCTTGAGTATCTGTGGACTAGGTGAGAAGCATGTAAGGCTGGTAACTGAAGGCACAATGTGTTCATGATCATATTAATAATTTGCCTACACTTTCATCGGCACTGCCCTAAAAGTCAAAGAAAGTTATTACATCACCCAGCTCAGGACCTACACTATTGGTTTTCCTCCAGTAAGGCTTGACACTTGCAGCTTTGGCTATGAGACCTCATGAAAGCTAACTTTAAAACTGGTTTGGGTCAATTGTGCCTTTTGTAATTTCTTAGCCATCTCTGTATTTAATGTGTATCTATTGTGCACCACATGAATGACTTGCTGACTAGTCACCAATCTGGGCCATGGGGGTTGATGCAGAAACATTGCACGAAACAGTACCAAACATTTTAATCAAATTACAAAGATTCTCCAGCAGTTGATATTCTACTGCTGGAATAATCCGTGTAGCTTACCTGATAATAATTTTCCCATTTGCGTTATCAAATTAAGTCTATTTTTGCTTGAATGCTCCTCAGTATGGTGAAGTGTGAAGGTCACAAAGTGACGATAAGAGGCGAAAGCTAACAGGTGTGAAAAAGAGTCGACATACCATGTATTGTACAATGACGTTCAATTGCTCTCATTGAAATATTTGTGTTAGATACATTTATTTTTGTGCAACAGTTATTTTTATTTGACTTCTGTTGACTGCAAGCCAAGATAATGAGGACAAAATGCGAAGGATCATTTTTAGGTTTTGGGGCGTCTACTGCAAATCAGGGAATCAGTGTCCAATCCAGTGTTCATGTTATCTGTGATACATATATTGCCAGACGCTTTAATCCCGTACAGGGTGGCCACAAACAAATCACCTCCATGTCGCTCTGTCCCCCGCCATTTCACTGCCCTCCTCTCAGCTCACACCCCCCTCTCTCGTTTTTTATTTTTTAGTTGATTTTTTATTTTTTTATGTGTCTGACTTTGGGCAAAGGCTTCAGGGTCTATTCCCAGTCTCAGTGGTCCTCCTTGGGGCCCAGTAGTCCTCCTCCATCTCCACCTGTACCTCTCCACTCCATCCCTCCATCTCATCCTCGGTCTTCCCCTCCCTCTCCCCCACTCCACCTTACTCGCATACACTCTACTCGTCATTCTCTCTCCATCCTCTCCACATGCCCAAATCCGCATCCTATCACATCCACATCAACAGCACAACGTTCCTTCACTTCCTCATTTGTCAGTCTGTCTCTCCATGTGACTCCACATGCTCCTCTCAAATAATGCATTTCCACTGCTCTCACTCTTGACTCCAGTCCCTCCAACAGGGTCCAAGCTTCACTTCCCTATGTTAGAGTTGGTATCATAATACTGTCATGTAGCAGATTTTCCACTTCCATGCTCACTTCCCTGTTTCTTATCACTGCTTTCAAGGAACCAGCAACCTTTCTTCCCAGCTGCAACCTATCAAGCACTTCACCCTTCAAACTTCCATCTTTACTCATCACACTACCCAAGTACTTAAATGCACTCACATTCTCCATATCCTCCCCATCCACTGTACATTCACTGACTTCACTTCTCTTGAAGACCATCACTTTACCCTTCCCTACATTCACCTTTAGATTCTGCTTCTTACACATCATCCCAAACCCAACTACCAAGCCTTGCAGCTCCCATTCGTCTTCACTCAACAACTCAGTATCATCTGCAAACAACAGTACAGGGAGTTCCAAAGGCTGCCCTCCCTCACTAGGGCCGCTCCAATATCCACTGCCTGACCATGTATCTCTTTTATAACCCCATCCATATACAGATTGAACAACCATGGTGACATGACACACCCTTGTTTCAATCTATCCTTCAGGTGGAAAAATTCACCATCCACTGCATCCTCACACATACTCTTCACGGCCTTCAACAACGTCCCATCTACTCCATATATTCCTAATACTTTCACAATCCTTGTCTATCCACCCTGTCATATGCTTTCTCCAATTCCATGAAGGCTGCATACAACTTCTTTCGCTTCTCTCTCTATTTATATATGTAAAGCCATGCAAAATATGCATGGCTTTATTAATAACAGACTTTAGCAGAAGAAGACAGTTATTTGAGCCTATGAGGAGGACTGTAGCACCAGTCGAATGGAAAACTGGTGATAGGGAGAACTCGAGCTCCTGTTTCATCAGCAATTCGTGACTAGTTCCTGACCACCCTCCTTTGCTGAACTTTTTCAGTGTTTTTGTAACACAGAGAGTAGGCCAGCATGCTCTCCAGTACAAGTCCCTCTAACTGTCAAGACCTGTCTACGAGTACATGCACAGTACACACTACACTTCCTTTTCAAAGTTAAAACAAAAATGGCACAGACTAACCATGCCTCGGAGTCTCCATGGAGGGAGACCATAGATGCCTCAACCAGCCGCCCCTCTCAGGGTGACGACACTGTGAGCTGCCTGGAACCCTTCAGTTCTGCAGCATTTGCGGCCTTTCCTCTAACTTTCCCCCTGTTGAATTTCATGTTTCCACATCTGAACCTCACCTTCTCTTCCTTACCGACACTCATCTGTCTGAGGCAACTGACAGCAAACCTTTTTCTGTATCCTCCTACTTTCTCTATACACATTTCAAAGCTAAAGTGGCTGTTGTGTATATGTACGCAACGACCTATCTTGTTCTCATATTCCTAAACTTGATTTTTCTGAATTCTCTACTCTCTGGCTTTGGCCTTCCTGCCATTCTCTGATGAATTATAATAATCTGCAACTTTTACTTATCTCCTAATTCTACTATCAAAAATTCTTTGACTCTATTATTCCTACGATGGAACACAGTCTATCCATTTCTCCCTTCTCTTAAATCTCCATTCTAGGAGATTCCAATGTTCACCACCACCTTTGGTTCTCCTCTCCTTTCACTGATCCACCTGGTGAACAAGGCTACATCTTTTCTATCCTTAATGACCTAGAGCAGCTTGTACAGCACTCTGCCCGTATCCCTGACCATATTGGAAAGAGTTCCAACATACTTGACCTCTTCCTAACAACGTATCTTTCTGCTTACTCTGTTAATCTTTTCTCTCCGATGGGCTCCTCCGATCATAACCTTATTACCTTAACCTGTCCTATCGCTCCGGAACGGCCTGTGGACCCTTCAAAGAAATGTCGTTTGTGGAACTTTGGACCTGCGGATTGGGAGGCGCTCAGGCAGTACTTCTTTGATTTTCCCTGTAATGATTATTGCTTCCATGGCCAGGAGCCATCTGAGTGTGAATTGCTCATTATGGAGGTTATTCTCTCAGGCATGGAAGCATACATTCCTTTCTCATATCCTTTGACTAATGCGAGAAAGCCTTGATTTAATCACACTAGTTCTAATGTTATCCGCAACAAGGAGAGGCCCTATAAAAGGTACTGGAGCCAACATACCGCTGAATCATATCTTTTTTATGTTTCTTCCCGGAATCGTGCTACGTCTGTTCTTCACTCTGCTAAAAATAATTTCATCCGCACTAAATGCTCTCAACTCTCCAACTCGAATTCTTCCTGCTCCGTCTGGCACCTTGCCAAAAACCTTTCTAACATCTTTGCCTCTTCATCCTTCCCTCCTCTTTTCTGCTCTGATGGCTCTGTGGCTATTTCTTCTACTGATAAAACAGATCTCTTTGCTCAGACTTTTTCCTCCAATTCCAACTTAGACGATTTCGGTGCTGTTCATCCATCGCATCCCCCCTCTGACTTCCTCAAGGCTGACACTAAAATATCTTCAGCTGATGTATTTTCTGCCATCACTGGCCTCAATACTAACAAGGCGTATGGGCCTGATGGAGTCCCTCCTGTTGTCCTCAAGAACAGTGCTTCTGTGCTTACACCTTGCCTAGGTATGTAACGCAGGATTTTTTCTACCTACGTTATAAATTAATTATCTTAGCTATGCCACACCGCTTAGCCGCCAGTGTGACATTAGAATTTTGATACTATAGGGAATTTTCTGTTACTGCCAGAACATTAAGAAGTCCTCATTAATACTTAAAATTAATTTGGTATCGCTGCCACCACCCAGCAGTTGCCGGGAAAAAAAAGAGTTAATGTTATTTATGATTTAGTCCCGTACAATGGAAGAGGGACAGGAGGCCTCTGGTACTAACAGGGTAACGTGAGCATATTATAGGAGAGTGTGGTTCTTTAGATGTAACATGCCTTGCGGGCCACTCAGTCTATTCTTATACTACCCCATAGGATTATAACCAAACACATTCTATTACAATTTACTTATCTATATTATTATCCTTAACTTATACAAAATGAAATAGTTTCAAGCAAGATTTAATCACTAGACCTTGATAAATCAATAGTCTCCATTACGCCAGAATAATTAAAAGAAAGAATGCAAGATCTATACCACACAGTTTATAAATCATCTGACCCGCCTGACGCGATTCATGAAAATTACTCTCATCCTGACTGCATCATAGAAAACTTCATCAATAGGGGTAACTCCCATAAACCACACCACGGTCTCACACGGACTCGTAGCGATACCCAGTTACAACGTGTTACACTGTTTACTTCAATTCTAAAGAAATCGACCTTAATTTTACCTGGGCACACCACATAACATATCTAGGAAAAATATACATAAACCAATATTATGATAGATTACAACACTGCGCTCACAGCGCTCCACACGGCGGGACAATACACTATTCCGCCTCTGACACCTTTAACCAACATATTACATTTGTTTTATAAGTAATTGGCTTACTAAGTGGACTAACCGACTTTGACTATACTGTGCATTGGAAATAGACTATGTGAAAATTAGTGTAAAGGGCTTTCGGGCACTGGTCTTTTGACTCTCAATACAATGGCCGGCGCAGACCCAACGCCACTTGCCGGTTCTGGAAACGAACGTCCACTCACAATGGTGTTTTACTGGAGAGTCATAGTGTTTTGATAATATGATCAGATATCTTACTTTAAATTTAGTTATATCGACACCTAATTATGATGATGTATAAGGGAGAAATACTGTAAATTCTCGGACATACCTAGAAACGAGCGTCCACTCACAATGGTGTTTTACTGGAGAGTGACGCTCTGTGGGCATGCGAGAGCCCGCGCCCGCCAACATCCGCTCCATTTTCTCTGTCTGGTTCTGACTTCAACAGTTACTTTACAGTCTCCAGGTTATATCAACGCACTGGGATTTGCAATAAAAACGTACACATTACTCTGCTTATAAAAATATGACTTATGATTATTTAAATTTTGTGGCAATAACATAGGTTTAACAATTTAACATACGATGCCTGAAATTACGGTTTGATACAATTTCTCTCTGTCTCTAGCCCGCGGCGCCACAAACATGATGCAACAACTGAGGTCTATGCCAAATAAATTAATTTTTGCGGTCATCTATGACAATAATCAATAGTCTGGCTTTACTTTAAGTTCTTAGACAACGTTATTTAGTAAAACAATACAGCAAACACGAGCCCAAGTACAAAAATCTAAATTCTAGGTGTAAATATGACTCCTCGCCAATATAAGTTCCAAATCAACTTTCTATATCACTCTATCGGAACCAGATGCTCCTGTCTCCTTGACCAGTTGCTTCTACTAGTAAAATCAAGCCCAAAAAAAGACTTACAATGTCCACTTTACACTTTACAATATCTTAACATGGTCCAGAATACACACTTATCACGTACATAACCTAATGTAAATTACATACATCATATACTTAAACTATACTTATACTAACTTAAATTATTCTTATACTACTTATATTATATGTAAGAAAAATGGCATTACACGGGTCTACCCTTCTCACAAAAAAAAATTTAAACATCATAAGTCTTCACACAATACATTCTACTACACTTCCTAGAGACCTGTGTGCGGACGGGACAGACTTACCCAACTTGACTGTGCATTTACTCTATGAACACCAAATTAAGACAGTGCTCTCACTATCTGATGCTCCCTAAAAAGTGGCACCTGTCGGTCCACGCATTAAATGCGTACCCCAGGGGTCGCTTCTCTGTCACCAATGAACTCCAGAAAATTCAGTAGGAATTGTGCCCCAGCCAGCCTCCTGCCTGGATGCTAACATGGTTGTCTCACCAGACAAACCTGTACTCTCGCTGCTAGGATCGTCCCAGGGGTGCTTCGCACTCATACAACTCACTACCACATTTACGCCCCCCCATTCATACTACCTTTTGCTTCCAGCTTCCACCTGGTAACTGACGAGCGCCTGTCAGGTCCTGAAGTATCTGTTACACCACAAACCGTGCTGACTGTAGATTGAGAGAGTACTGCAGACTTCCCTCGAAATAAAGCATCTTAATTTTCCCACTGAACTGGGCTACGCCCATGACACACACTCAAACTCCCGAAAATTCAGTAGAAATTGTGCCCGAGCCAACCTCAGCTGTGCTGACTGTAAAGTGAGAGGATACCGGTTATCCCTCGAAATAAAGCAACATAATATTTCCACTGAACTGGGCTATGCCCATGCCACACACTCCGATTACACCACCAACACGAGATCAAATTCTCTCTGAACTCACAAACTACACAGTCAATAGTCAGACGGTCCGACCCGCACACGCTTCCCTATCCAACACGACTTAATATTACCATAACCATCAAAAAAACTTTTCATCACTCTACAATATTCTCAAAAAAAAAGAAATCACTTCAACATTCTCAAAGAAAAAAAAAAAAAAAATCACTGGGGAGGACATTTCTCACGGGGCGGCGGTTACTCCATCAAGACGTAGGGATCAGACCCAAGGGCTTTTTCCGGGGATTTGAAAAGCACTTCTCCACCTCCGCAACAGGGCACCACCCAACCTGGGGCTCCCTGGATCTCCTTCCCCACGGATGCCGCTTCCCCAACGCTCACATGCCCGACCAACAGCTCCTCCATGAGCTCCCGACGCTCCTCAGGCGCCATGATTCTCCTCCATTTTGACTCCATTTTCACCATTGACTCCGAGCGATGTGCCACTGCTTGCCACTTACTGCCCATGATTGTGATGCGTGTGTGGATGAATAAATGTATGGGGAATTTCCCTACTGAACAAACTACGATGGTCCACACAGATAATTTTACAATACACTCTTACACTTTCAGTTCCCAGGGGTTCTAAACAAGATCAAGTGGGCCTCTAGCATGTTATACCAATTAACTGTTTACTTCTCATAAATCACTTATATTCATCTAATCCTCATCGGTATTCAGCAATATTCATATAAATCCCACCGATATTCAGCAATATTCATCTAAATTCCACCAATATTCAGCAATATTCATCTAAATCCCACCGATATTCAGCAATATTCATCTAAATCCCACCAATATTCAGCAATATTCATCTAAATCCCACCAATATTCAGCAATATTCATCTAAATCCCACCAATATTCAGCACTATTCATCTAAATCTCACCAATATTCAGCACTATTCATCTAAATCCCACCAATATTCAACGATATTCATCTAAATCCCACCGCATTTGCCGCCAGTGTAACGCAGGATTTTTTCTACCTACGTTATAAATAAGTTATCTTAGCTATGCCACACCGCTTAGCCGCCAGTGTGACATTAGAATTTTGATGCTATAGGGAATTTTCTGTTACTGCCAGAACATTAAGAAGGCCTCATTAATACTTAATATTAATTTGGTATCGCTGCCACCACCCAGCAGTTGCCGGGAAAAAAGAGAGTTAATGTTATTTATGATTTAGTCCCGTACGATGGAAGAGGGACAGGAGGCCTCTGGTACTAACAGGGTAACGTGAGCATATTATAGGAGAGCGTGGTTCTTTAGATGTAACATGCCTTGTGGGCCACTCAGTCTATACTTATACTACCCCATAGGATTATAACCAAACACATTCTATTACAATTTACTTATCTATATTATTATCCTTAACTTATACAAAATGAAATAGTTTCAAGCAAGATTTAATCACTAGACCTTGATAAATCAATAGTCTCTATTACGCCAGAATAATTAAAAGAAAGAATGCAAGATCTATACCACACAGTTTATAAATCATCTGACCCGCCTGATGCGATTCATGAAAATTACTCTCATCCCGACTGCATCATACAAAACTTCATCAATAGGGGTAACTCCCATAAACCACACCACGGTCTCACACGGACTCGTAGCGATACCCAGTTACAGCGTGTTACACTGTTTACTTCAATTCTAAAGAAATCGACCTTAATTTTACCTGGGCACACCACATAACATATCTAGGAAAAATATACATAAACCAATATTATGATAGATTACAACACCGCGCTCACAGCGCTCCACACGGCGGGACAATACACTATTCCGCCTCTGACACCTTTAACCAACATATTACATTTGTTTTATAAATAATTGGCTTACTAAGTGGACCAACCGACTATGACTATACTGTTAATTGGAAATAGACTATGTGAAAATTAGTGTAAAGGGCTTTCGGGCACTGGTCTTTTGACTCTCAATACAATGGCCGGCGCAGACCCAACGCCACTTGCCGGTTCTGGAAACGAGCGTCCACTCACAATGGTGTTGTACTGGAGAGTCATAGTGTTTTGATAATATGATCAGATATCTTACTTTAAATTTAGTTATATCGACACCTAATTATGATGACGTATAAGGGAGAAATACTGTAAATTCTCGGACATACCTGGAAACGAGCGTCCACTCACAATGGTGTTTTACTGGAGAGTGACGCTCTGTGGGCATGCGAGAGCCCGCGCCCGCCAACATCCGCTCCGTTTTCTCTGTCTGGTTCTGACTTCAACAGTTATGTTACAGTCTCCAGGTTATATCAACTCACTGGGATTTGCAGTAAAAACGTACGCTTTACTCTACTTATAAAAATATGACTTATGATGATTTAAATTTTGTGGCAATAACATAGGTTTAACAATTTGACTTGTGATGATTTAAATTTTGTGGCAATAACATAGGTTTAACAATTTAATATACGATGCCTGAAATCACGGTTTGATACAATTTCTCTCTGTCTCTAGCCCGCGGCGCCGCAAACATGATGCAACAACTGAGGTCTATGCCAAATAAATTAATTTTCGCTGTCATCTGTGACAATAATCAATAGTCTGGCTTTACTTAAGTTCTTAGACAACGTTATTTAGTAAAACAATACAGCAAACACGAGCCCAAGTACAAAAATCTAAATTCTAGGTGTAAATATGACTCCTCGCCAATATAAGTTCCAAATCAACTTTCCATATCACTCTATCGGAACCAGATGCTCCTGTCTCCTTGACCAGTTGCTTCTACTAGTAAAATCAAGCCCAAAATAAGACTTACAAAGTCCACTTTAACTTTACAATATCTTAACACGGTCCAGAATACACACTTATCACGTACATAACCTAATGTAAATTACATACATCATATACTTAAACTATACTTATACTAACTTAAATTATTCTTATACTACTTACATTATATGTAAGAAAAATGGCATTACAGGTAAACTCTTTCACCTTTGTCTATCAACTTGTACCTTTCCTTCTTGCTGGAAGTTTGCTCTCATTCAGCCAGTCCCAAAGAAGGGTGACTATGCCCTACCCTCTGACTATCGTCCAATTGCTTTAACATCCTGTGTGTCAAAAGTTTTCGAGTTCATTCTTACAGAAAAATTTTAAAGCATCTTTCCTATCACAACCTTCTTTCTGATCGTCAGTATGGGTCCCGTCAGGGACACTCCACTGGCGATCTTCTCACCTACATTTCAGACTCCTGGCCATCCTCCTTTCGGGACTTTGGCGAAAGCTTTGCCATTGCACTTGAAATCACAAAGGCTTTCGATCTTGTCTGGCAGAAATCTTTAATTTCCAAACTGCCCTCTTACGGTTTCTGTCCTTTTATCTGTGTCTTCATCTATAGCTTCCTTCCTGGTCGTTCTATAGCCACTGTTATAGACGACCATTGTTCTTCTCCTAGATCTATCAACAGTGGTGTTCCTTAGGGCTCTGTCGTATCACCAACTCTCTTCCTTTTATTCATAAATGACCTTCTAAGCTGTACATCTAACCCTGTCCACTCATATGCTGATGATTCCACCCTTCACCTCTCCATTTGGTTCCCGCAGTGACCATCTTAGTAGTTACTTCATCAAACAAGGGATGAGGCTATGGCACACCTAATGTCTGACTAGGCTCGTATCTCTGATTGGGATAAAAATAATCTTGTTATTTTCAATGCATCAAAGACTCAGTTCTTACATCTATAAACCTGGCAAAATCATCCTCAGGGGTACCCAATAATGTTCGATAATATCCAGCTTAATCCCGCATCATCCTTGAACATGATTGGGGTTTCATTTACACTCGAGACTCATTTTGGAAAGATTATATTATATCTCTTGCAAAATCTGCTTCCAAGATATTAGATGTGCTAAGCCAACTCCATACCTTGTTTACCCCTGCACAGTTGTTGACTTTATACACAGGTTTTATTCTCCCCTGTATGGAGTACAACTCTCACGTGTGGGGAAGCTTTCCACATACAGCTCTTCTCAATAGGGTAGAGTCAAAGGCATTTCGTCTCATTAACTCTTCTCCTGTTACTGGCTCCTTTCAAGCTCTGTCCTTTTGCCACACTGTTGCATCTTTATCTCTTTTTTTTCGCTACTTCAATGGTCACTGCTCCTCTGAATTGTCTTCTTGCATCCATCCACCTCTACGATGGGCGCGTAGCACCCGTCTAGCAACATATTCTCATCCCTTTTCTGTCCAACTCTCTAATGCATGAGTTAACCGTAACTTCCAGTCTTTCATTTATGCACCAGGTCAACTCTGGAACTGTCTCCCTCTGTCTGTATCTCCTACTTCCTATGATCTCCAATTTTTCAAATGCAGTGTGTCCAGGCATCTCAAAATGATTGGATCTTGAGTTTGGTTCTCTCTTGTATTGTTTTTTTCTTGGAAGGAACAGTTTGTGGGCTCCTGGCCTTTGGTTCCTTCTTCCTAACATAAAAAAAAAAAAAAATCTAAGTTACCGGTGCCTTGATATCTGTGCTCACAGATGCATTCAGGTTCAGACAAGAAGCTGTGCCAAGGCACAACAAACCTGTGTCCGGCAGTCATTTTAGTGCTGACATATAAACACGACAGGATATCTAGTGAAAGATGTCAGACATCAGATTTGGGGTATATCGGGTGAAAATTGACGATTTTATACCCATTTGAAATTTATGTTCGATCTACCTGATATTGACCCCCCTACCGGTAAGTGGGGGGTGACTACCCTGACGTAATGAGGTATGTTAAAGGATGCTGATTTGAAAGATGCACCTTTGGTATTGGTTTCATGTCCATATGACAAATCTGATAAAAGTTATGGCAAAAAAAAAAAACATTTCGGGGGCTATAGCCTGGGCCATGGCCCAATCTGATCCAAAATTTAATCAGGTGATCAGAAGGTCATAGCTCATCATCCCCGTAAGTTTAGTCAAAATCACACAAATAGTTTCCATGTAAAGTTGCTAACATAAAGACAGACAGACACAGTAAAAAAAAAAAAAGTCCCCGAGCCCGTCCGGGACGAGGACAGGTAATCATCACTGCATGCATATAAGTTGTGAACAAAGAAGGTGCCTGATGATAAAATTGTCATCGTTGCATGCTGGCACATGTAAGGAAAAAAACTATTTTCATCATTTATAATGACACAATATAATGAGTTTAGCTTGTAAATCCAGGCTGTTATTTCCTTTGAAAAATCTCCGGAAAGTTTTGTCTACAGGGATTTCACCTTTTTCGTCCCTCCAAATTCAAGAAGTGGTAGCTGTCGGTGTCATAGTACACCCTTCATTTTTTAGGAATCTGAAACTTGATATTGAAGTGAGAATATATAAAGTTATGTGGAAGACATACTTTACTGACGGCATTTACACAACAGAAACTATTCCAGCTATCACCTGTTCATCTGAAACTCCGCACAGCTCATGACTGTCAAATTTGACTGTATTTGTAGCAGCTTTAGAGACCTTGTAGCATCTCTTCTCCAGCATTCTGATTTACATGTTCCAGTTTTAAGCATCTTGTATTGTTACGTCCCCAGCTGTCCTCACTCTTCAAGCACGCTGTAATAGTTAGGTACAGCAAGAAATTCGTTCGGCCTGCAACTCCTCATTCCCGGGCCAGCTGGGTAGCAACATGAAATATCTCCACCACAAATACTCTATCATCCATCACACCATCAATGATAATGAAATAGTCTACTACACTATTTACATATATTTACAAATAAATACACTGATACTCAAATAAAGAAAATACTTAGATCACTTATGCTATACCCCCAGAATGATCTTCTCAAAACCAAATGACACTCAATAATAACCACAATAATAATCTCCACTATCACAAGTACACCACCACGTGCACCATAGGCTATCTTGTGGCCACCCACACCACTCTCTCTCTCCAACACCTGTATATTCTCCTCCCACGAGTAATACTCGTCAATATATTCACATAATTATCTCACCACTTCCCTTGTATAACACCTCACACTGTGTGACCACGCTGCTCTCCCAAAATCACCACGTGTCTCCTCCAACAAGCCCACCCGAGCTGAAACCCATAACAGCTCCTCGCACGCCGCTAGCCACCAAGAGAGAGAGAAGCCACGCGCTCTCCCCTCATACGTACATATCTCTCACTAACGGGATCACAATACAACAACATAACCTTACATGTTAACCCTTAAC
>JAGKTI010013466.1:688-14513 GCA_018397915.1 Birgus latro
GCAAGCAGGAAATTATGATTAACATTTAGGGTAATTTCTTAACACATTAACAGCATGATGAAAACAGGTTAGGCATGAAAATCTTTATGGTAACCATAGGTTAGGTTAGGTTAGGACCGGACATGAAATTCACATCTTCTGCCTTTTTTCTAGCTCTTTTACTTAAGAACCATGCATGGGAAAATTAAATTGCAAGCAGGAAATTATGATTAACATTTAGGGTAATTTCTTAACACATTAACAGCATGATGAAAACAGGTTAGGCATGAAAAATCTTTATGGTAACTATAGGTTAGGTTAGGTTAGGACCGGACATGAAATTTACATCTTCCACCTTTTTTCTAGCTGTTTTACTTAAGAACCGTGCATGGGAAAATTAAATTGCAAGCAGGAAATTATGATTAACATTAAGGGTAATTTCTTAACACATTAATAGCATGATGAAAACAGGTTAGGCATGAAAATCTTTATGGTAACCATAGGTTAGGTTAGGTTAGGACCAGACATGAAATTCACATCTTCCACCTCTTTTCTAGCTGTTTTACTTAAGAACCATGCATGAAAAAATTAAATTGCAAGCAGGAAATTATGATTAACATTTAGGGTAATTTCTTAACACATTAACAGCATGATGAAAACAGGTTAGGCATGAAAATCTTTATGGCAACCATAGGTTAGGTTAGGTTAGGACCGGACATGAAATTCACATCTTCCACCTTTTTTCTAGCTGTTTTACTTAAGAACCATGCATGGAAAAATTAAATTGGAAGCAGGAAATTATGATTAACATTTTTGGTAATCTTTTAACACATTTACAGCATGATGAAAACAGGTTAGGCATGAAGTTAGGGTACTTACGAACAAGAAACTGCCATCCTGATGTAATAACCCACTCTATCATCTCAAACTCTGACAGGAAGACCTTGCACCTGACACACCTTTCCAATTGAGAATCACCAGCACTTATCATCAACACTTTTCATAATGTTTTTTTTTTTTTATAACTGTAATTACATCACTTCACTGTACTGTACATAACAGTAAATTCCATCATCACACACATGATGAAGAAGGTGAAGAGCAGTATCAAGCACTGTAGGAAGTAGGGTATCACCACAAAAGCAATCACTTCGGTCGCCATTGTCGGAGGTGTTCACGAGGTAGTAGCTGAGTGGGTAATGGCGACTGACAGACAGGCGCCACGAGCGTAAACACAGCCGATTGGCGCGGGCGGGAAATTCAAACTGACGCGGTCCCAAAAAATTGAATTTTTTCCGTTTTTTTCCTAATTTTTTGGCATTTTGGCGGTTGTGCAGCCTACAATATCCGAATAGTGAGTATATCCGAGTATTGGACGTCCGAATAATGGAGGGATTACTGTATAAGGAAAGAAGTTAAAACACTAAGTTCTTTGTAGAATGTATACCTTTTTACTTTCATAGAGGGAACTTTCGTTACTTCACAAACCTTTCAGGCCGATGATGGTCCTTGGTACTTTTTTCCAACATCCTTTACTACAAAACGTATTTTCTAGTTAAATGGAAAGGATACAATCGTAGTTAAGGGGTTAAGTAAAAGTTTTGTCGCTGGGATTAGTGACAGTGCCTGACATGTTTACATGCCGCTGGCACAGACAAGACTGGCTTAGGATTTGTACTAGGGCTGACGGGTGAGTGGATGGGGCCAAGGGGGCGGGGCACAAGAGAATCGTTCAAAGGCGAAGAGTATAGTCGTAAAGGAATGAAGCTAAAAAAAAAAAAAAAATGTGCGCGTGTAGCTTAGTGTAGTGATCATGATTAAAGTTCAGTACTGCTATTACTGAAAGTGTTACATTGCAGTCTATTTTTTTTTTTTAATGCAAGAAAGAAGGAACCAAGGGCCATGGGCCCGCATACTGTTCCTTCCAAGAAAAAGTAAAATCAATACAAAAGAGAGCCAAATTCAAGATCCATTCATTTCGAGATGCCTGGACACACTGCATTTGAAAGATTGGAGATCATAGGAAGCAGGGAATACAGACAGAGAGAGACAGTTCCAGAGTTGACCAGTCGCGTAAATGAAGGACTGGGAGTAACGGTTAACTCTTGCATTAAAGAGTTGGACAGAAAAGGGATGAGTGTTTGTTGCTAAACGGGTACTACGTGCCCGTCGTAGAAGTGGAGGGATGCAAGCAGACAGTTCAGAGGAACAGTGACCATTGAAGTAGCGGTAGAAGAGAGATAAAGAAGCAACAGTGCGGCGAAGAGACAAAGGTTGAAGGGAATCAGTAAGAGGAGGAGAGTTAATGAGATGAAAAGCCTTTGACTCCACCCTATTGATTACATTTAAGTTTAGTTCTTAATATAGAGTGAAATAAATACTGGGTACTGTTTAGAATTTACGTTAAAGTGTGAACTCAGCCACCTCCACCACCTCCGTCTCCAAAACAAAACAAAAACTGCCGACGAATCTACTGCCTCTAACGAAGGGCAAATTATGTGCACTGAATTCTTTCTTTTTTGTCTTTCTTTATTAATTTATACACTGTATATGTTCCTTTAGTTTAGTGTTAAGAAGACAAGTAATAAGTATTGTTTTTGCAATTTGAGGGGGTGAAAATCTATCTCCAACACACGCTGCTGACCTCCACCACCTCTGTCTCCAAAACAAAACAAACGGCCAAGGAATCTACTGCCTCTAATGAAAGGCAAATTATGTGCACTGAATTCTTTCTTTTTTGTCTTTCTTTATTAATTTATACACTGTATATGTTCCGTTACTTTAGTGTTAAGAAGACAAGTAATAAGTATTGTTTTTGCAATTTGAGGGGGTGAAAATCCATCTCCAACACACGCTGCCAACGGTCTGTACTGCCTCTGTGAATGATTTTCTACCAGTTAACCACTTCAGTACTGTGAGATCTATTTCTACTTTATTTATGCTTCCTCCAGCTGATTTTATGGCACTCAGGACTGGACTTACATACTGAAGGGGCTAACGAAGGCTGTACCAACCCCATGCACTTCCACAGATCCAACCTACACTGACTAAAATTGTCTGGTGGCAGCAAGAACAAAATGAAAATACACCCAGCACTGAAGGGGTTAAAGGTATATTAAATGCACTAAATTGTTTTTTGTCATAGCTTATTTATTTATATATGCTTCTTTAATTTAGTGTTGAAAGGACAAGTAATAGGTATTGTCTTAGCAATTTTTTGGGGTGAAAATTCGGTAATTTAGCAATTTTGGGGGGTAAAAATTCGGTAATTTAGCAATTTTTGGTGGTGAAAATTCAGTAATTTAGCAATTTGGGGGGGTGAAAATTCGGTAAGACGGAATATTCGGTAATTCGAACCAGGGTAGAGCCCCATATAGTTTGGCTTATGAAGGGTTTACTGTATATATATACAGTAATCTCTCTACTATCTGGACGACCACTATCCAGTTACCTCACTGTTCGGACATTGTAGGCTGATGGCCAAAACCGAAAATCCCCCAAAATTCAAAAAAACCCGGAAGAAATCTGATTTTTTTGGACCGCGTCAGTTTGAATTTCCCACGCATGCCAGCCAGCTGTGTTTTCGCGCCGCCCGCCTCTCATTTCCCGCTCAGCCGCTGGTTCATCTAGGTGCTCTCATCATGGCTGCTCAAGTGGTTGCTTTTGTTGTAATCCCCTACCTCCTGCAGGGCTTGCTGCTGCTCTGCACCTTCTTCATCATGTGTGTGATGATGGCCCCGCCACTTGACAAGAGGAAGAGAGTGGTTTTGAGTCTGGAGAAGAAGCGGGAGATATTGGTGAAGGTGGATGCCAGGTGGCCGACGTCACGGATCCTACGTGAATTCAACCTCCCTCGCTCTACCTTGTTTGATATCAAGAGGTCCCGAGACAATCTCCTCCAATACACGGTTGACTTCGCTTTGAAAACCAGACGGAACATGGAGAGGAAGATGATGTTTACTCCTAAGTATGCAGACATTGTCCGTTCTATGCTCATCTGGTATTGACAACAATGTGCTGCTGGTGTGTTGGTACGTGGAACGGAGCTGAAAGCTGCTGCCGAGAAGTTCGCAAGGTTACACGACACTCCAGACTTCAAGGCATCTGAAGGTTGGCTCTTTGCGTTCAAGTTACGGCACGGAACCGTAAGGCCCATGGTGAAGCTCTTGATGCCAACGACGAGGGAATAGAAGAGTTTCTGCAGAAGGTGAAGGGTTTGATCGACAAGGAGGGCCTCACTCTCGGTCAAGTCTACAACGCTGACGAAACTGGACTATTCTATCGTTCAGTGCCCACAAACACTCTCACTGAGGAGATGGAGAAGCGTATACCTGGCCGCAAGCTCTCCAAGCAACGGGTGTCTGCTTTGTGCTGCGCCATTGCTAACGGCATGCACCGCCTCAAGCCCATTATTATTGGACGTGCAAAGCAGCTTCGGTGCCTTCGTAGGTTGATGGATGTCCTTCCTGTCGTGTGGATCATTCTCTTAAGGCTTGGTTCACAACCAAGATGTTCAGAGATTGGTTTCACCAACACTTTGTCAAGGAGGTCATTCATTATCAGACGGAGACACTGAAAATCCCATGCGACCAGTTAAAAGCCCTCCTGATTCTAGACAATGCACCTGCGCATCCGTCTGAGAAGGAGTTGGTGGCTGAGAATGGCCGCATTAGGTGTCTGTTTTTGCCACCTAATTCGACTGCTCTCATCCAACCAATGGACCAGGGAGTGATTGTGGCAACAAAGAGGTTGTACCGACGGAGGTTTTTGGACGATGTGATGGTTGTCTTCACGGACGAGGATGATCACAGTGAGGGACGAGACACGCGAGGACATCGGACTGTGGAAAACCTTCGCCGCTACAACAAGTCTGCTCTCTACAGCTGGGCCAGTGCATGGAAGGAAGTCTCTGTCAAGACTCTAGAAAATGGTTGGTCTCGTCTGCTTCATGGAATTTACGTGGTGCACGATTTCCTAGGTTTTGAGGTGGATGACTTCCATGCAAGGTTTCGTGCAGGTGGAGACACTGTGGATGTGGACGAAGTGAGTGAGTGGTTGGATGACGACGAGGGCGATCCTGGATATCAGATCATGTCTGATATCGAGATCGCATCTTCTGTTGCCAGTACGAGTACCCAACAGGAAGATTCCGACGAGGACAGCGACGATGATGAGGACTCCTCTCAGCTCGTCACTACTCCAGCCATCCCCAAGCTGAGCGCACTCCGGGAACATGTGGAGTTCGTCCTGGACTACCTAGAACACCCGGACTGCGACAGGGAGATGAGGCCCTTGGGACTTGTGGAGGAAGTGCGAGCTTTCATGCAGCGCATCATTAATCATCAGAATCGTTGTTGCTTGTGTCAATCAACCATTGACAGTTTTTTCAGGCCCGTCACCCCCGCCGTGTTCAGCCTTCGCTCCACACCATTGCCTCGCCAAGACAAGCCTTGAAGCTCCGAGCCACAGCCCAGCACATCGGCCACGGCGGAATCACCACTGGATGTGAGTTTGCGGCTGTCTTCAGAGTCGTCTAGTGGGTAGCATATCACCACATCCCACTGACGAGCCCCTAGGCCGCCTCGATCAGCTCCTCTCTGACTCTGACACCGAATAAGCATCAAGGACTCCCCACTAGACCACATGGGAAATTACAGTGATGTGAAGTGGTGTGCAGTGCACTGAAGTGATGTGATGTAAGGTACAGTTACTGTTATGGGAAGGGAAACGTTGTGGGAAGTGCTGGTTAGAAGTGCTGGTGATTGTAAAGTGCAGCAGAAGTGCCAAGGATTCTGTGAATTTCTGCAGGTGCCTCAGGTGCACCTGTATTATTGTCAGAGTCTGGGAGGACGGAGCGGGTTATACATAAGAACGGTGGCAGCCTTTTCGTAAGTACCCTAACTTCATCAAAAATTCTTGTTTTGTTCTTCCCATATCATTAATCTCATCCGTGGCTCAGTGGGTTAGAGGGCTCCGCTCTGGCCGTAGGGTCGGAGGATCGAATCCACCCAAGGGTCATTGGTAGACATCGGGAAGGGCATCCGGTCATAAAATGCTACACGCTCCAATCCAAAAAGGCCAACGCATGCAAGCATGTTGCAGCCTTCAAAAACGAAACGAAACGATATTTTTGTAGCAGCCGTGGCTCAGTGGGTTAGAGCGCTCTGCTCTGGCCGTAGGGTCGGAGGATCAAATCCACCCAAGGGTCATTGGTAGACATCAGGAAGGGCATCCGGTCATAAAATGCTACACGCTTCAATCCAAAAAGGCCGACGCATGCAAGCATGTTGCAGCCTTCAAAAACGAAAACGAAAACGATAGACTGTGAAAGGTGATTTCCATAATGATTTTCATGTCTAACCTTTTTTCAGCACGCTGTAAAGTGGGAAAAAATTCCCATAAATGTAAATCATAATTTCCTGTTATCATTTTATTTTTTCATGCATTGTTACCACCAGTATTAAAGTGCACAAGCTGTGACAAAGGTGAATGCCAGTGATTTTCATGTCCGATACTTACTTTCAGCATGCTGTATTCTGGTGAACACTTTTGCCATACCTAACTCTTATTCATCATTTTTCTGGTAACTGTTTATTTATTTGATGCTTTGTATCCCATATTTTAGTGCATAAAATGTGAGAAATGATGATTTTCATAGTAGCTGCCACGTCCGATACTTACTTACACTAAGCTGCCAACTCAGTGAACACCGATGCCTTATTTACCTCAAATTCATCCTTTTTGGGTTAAAATTAAATGAATTCATGCTTTGTGTTCATTATTTTAGTGCATAGGATGTGAGAAAGGGTGATTTTCATAGTGACTTCCTTGTCCAATACTTACTTACACTATGCTGGCAAGTTGTGAACACCTATGCCTTACTCACCTCAAAATCATCATTTTTTGGTTAAAATTCAATTAATTCATGCTTTGTGTGCATTATTTATGTGAAAGGGGACTTAAATAAGTGCTATACACGTCCGGTAGGGAGGTAGGTAGGTGGTTTTCTGATTTAGGTTAGGTTAGGGTCATGAATGACGGGTGCGGGAGCTTCTGGGCCACTCTCCGGATACGACCACTTTCCGGTCACGCCTTTGGCTGTATTACGTCGGATAGTGGGAAGATTACTGTATATATATATAAACACAGTATACAGTACTCTCTCTCTCTCTCTCTCCCTCTCTCTCTGTGTTTGTTTGTTCCCACAGTGTTACTGCACTTTTAAGCTACTTCTGTGTTATGTACTGTATGTGCCAGTGTAATAGAGTGTGACATATTATCATCACTACTACCCAGATCAAATATCCTGTATTCATGTAGGATGGGGATATCTAGAGCACGACTCTTAACCCTTGGATTGCGAACCACAGCTCAGGCTGTGCAGAGTTCAAAAATTTCTCACAAAAGTTTCTGCAACAGTAGGCACCCGCTGATCCTAGGGGTGGGTAGGAGAATCTCTCAACTTCATATCGCACCATGCCTCTCAGCCTCCCAGCTCCAGTAGGCCTGTAGGCAGCATGGGGGACAGAAGTGATTCATCATCTCTTGACGACCCACAACCCCGTCCGTACTGCAGTCGTGGTGGGGCTTGGCGCTAAAAAACATTATTGAAAAAAGTGAGAGTGAAATGATAGCTCATTCAAAGTGATAGTGAAGTAACAAAGGAGCGAAAATACATAGTCTGATGATAAGGAATGGAAGCCTTATTCCATGTCCCCCATCCCACCTCCACAGCCCACGACCTTCCATTCGCCATGCATCACTGCTCACTATTCCACCCCTACACAAACTTAAGCATGGCGCAACACAGAGACGGAGAGAAAGAGCCCCCCCCCCAGATGATGCCCTGGATGTTTATCTTCAAGTATATAATAAACAAAAACTTTTTAAAAAATCATTTTTTGCACACCACGGGGTGGGATAAAAAAAGGTAATTGCACAATCCACGGGTTAAATTTTAAAACCTCAGGTTGAATCTTCCCACTCTTCCAATGCAGTAGGGTATAAGGCCATTTTTAACAAGTCCTGGGCACTGGGTTAACCAGATTCCTTTACTGTACATGTGTCCATCTTGTACAGGCTTGAGGTTGCTTGTATCATAATGCAGGGCAATTATGAGGATATGGTAACAGTAATTTATTGTATTAAAAACTGGAACAGTTAATTCTATATTATCTCCTTCGGGATGTAGGAGTTCAGTGCCAGGTTACCATAGTCCAGAACATCTAGGGATAGGAGACCAACCAATGCTCCTGATAGCATTATATATGGGATTATCAAAACTGTACAGCAAGACAAGGCTGTTAATATTAATTGGTGCTTCCTGATTACCAGATTACCATGGATATACCAGTAGTAGGAAATTACTGGCTAGTATATTTTAACTGAATACAAGTTCATGAGACTCACATTTACTTCTTCTGTTATCACTGCAGATGGAAATAACAATGAAACCTGGGCAGCCAACCTGCGTGCCCTGGATTACAAGCTGTTGTGTCGCAATACTGGTACCGCTGATGTGGCAGACTATGGCAGCTGTCACCTAGCTAGGGTACCAGCACACAAGGTATATTACTTCTGAAGGAAACTCATTGTGACAGTGGGCTGTTTGTAGGTGTAAGAGGTGACTGTTTAGTGAATGTGGTGACTCCTTGGTAACTTGATATATGGTACTGTATACACTTGAAAATGATAACAGCCACTCCATATTATCCCATTCTGTCCTAGGACCATATTGGATTATATGGATGTAATAGAATTATTCAGCATTAATATGCAAAATAAATTTGTATCCTTTTCACTCTGTGGGGTGTATCATAAGATGCTATATTCTTTTTAGTCAGATGGTTCAAAATTGCCATCTCTCCATCATAAATACTGAGTTGTAACAGTAAGTTAATGCCAGAATATGGTGCTAGTCATGAAGAAGTAACATGGGAAGAATGTAGAGCTGTAGTACAGTAATTTTCTGCCACTGGGCTATATGAAATAAGCTGAAAAAGTTGAAAGTTTGGGCCAAGTTAAGATGGATATTCTAAAATTACATGGCAATAGCAAGGAAAAAAAATTAAAGACATTATGATACTGTGAGAGTTAACAGAATAATATTTCAGGTGATGACAAATGTGCAAGAAGGTGTAATGAGGGAGGAAATAAGGCTTCTACTACTTCTGGCTTCAGAGTGGTTCCCCCCAGGCCAGGACGTCTTTCACATGTTTGGCCCATACCGCGGTGTACATGATCTCATCTTCAAGGTAAAAAAGCATTGTGAGAGAAGGTTGTGTTTTTATAACCTTAGAAAGCACCCTGGCACCTTTGCCTAAGCAGGCATATACGGAAATTAATTAACGTATCTCTCCCCTTGTGCAAAGAACATTAACTTTATTCTTATTTGTTTATTTTTTTTAAACAGACAGTGTGATGAGGTACAGTATAAAAGTGCATGTGTGCTTACATTTTTAGATCAATGTGTGTAGCAGTTTTCTCATTACAATCTTGAAGCAAAATTTTTTTTTCCAGCGCCCCCCCCCTCTCTGCTTTTCTATCCTTGTCTTTGACTAATAGAATAGTTTTGTTTCTTATAACCTACCCAATACCAAACAGCTGCAAAAGGACCAACAGGTCTGTTGGTGTTTTCTTTGTACACTCTTTCTCTCTCTCCTGGGAAGTGCCATAAGACTGGAAGCTAAAATATGCGACACTGTGCTGTAAGCAAGGGGATCAAGAATGTCCTGAGAATTACCATCCAGTCAGTCTGACCTCTGTCATAACAAAACTTTTTGAAGGACTAATTGTAGACAGGATTTTCACACACCCTGAAATTCACAGTCTGATTATGGACTCCCAGGCTGGGCACAGGATCATGGCTAACCAACTTGCTTGAATTTTTCAACAAAATGTTAAGTAAGTATGACAGGAATAAAACAGTAGACATCCTTTATTTAAAATATCAAAAGGCAACAAAGACTAATGTCAATAATACGTGCACTTGGTATTAATAGGGTACTTAGACTCTGGATAGAAAACTGGGTAACAGATAGGAAACAGGGGGTTCTGATCAATGGAATTTCTTCAGATTGGGCGTCAATCACTTCTGGAGTTCCACAAGGGTTAGTCCTTGGTCCACTACTGTTCATCATTTATATCAGTGACATAGGTGTTGCTCTATTAGGTGTGATCTCAAAGTTTGCAGATTACATCAAACTTGGAGCTAATATGAGCAGTCTTGAAGAGACTGAAAACTCCAGACAATCTTCAATAGGCTAGGGGAATGGGCTGAGGCATGGCAAATGCCATTTAACCCTTTGAGATTCCGATGACGATTTTGATCGTCATTTCAAATCCGACCTCAGAGATTCCGATGACACTTTTAATTGTCATTTTAAGAAACTTTTGTAAAATATTCACCATAAATCGCGTTTATGTGTCATAACAAAGGTACTCGAGCATGACGTCACGGAATGGTTGCTCTATGCGTGGCGGGTACCGCACAGCTGGTCTGACTCATGGCTTTGTTTCTTTTTCATTATATTCTTGGCAAATGTTTTTCTACAGCAGTGTATAAAATTTTTGGTTTTTGCATAATTTCAACTCATCACTTTGATTTTTTATTGTCTTTGTTTTCCTTTTTTGAACAGAGTACAATAAAATACAACTATTCAGCTTCAGAAAAAACCACAACCAGCATCCTATCATAAAAAGTGTATTTACACTGACCGATCAAAGAAGTAGATTGCGAAGCAAATATGTGGCTGAGACTAAAATAAAATTGTGCATCTCTTTCCTTTTGCTTTATTGCGCAATAAAATGCAAAAATTATCATAATCTATATATCATTGTAATGGTAATTTATTGTAGTTTTGCATGGTTTAACCAGATTTACACATTGTTATTAGTTATTTTTTGCCGAATATTTTCCTACGGCAAGGTATAAAAAAATTTATATCTATCTATCTATTGCCAGACGACTCAATCCCGCACGGCGTGGCCACAAACAAATCGCCTCCATGTCGCTCTGTCCCCCGCCATTTCACTACCCCACTCCCAACTCACACCCCCCTCTCTCATATACCTCTCCACTCCATCCCTCCATCTCATCCTCGGCCTCCTCCTCCCTCCCACCCCCTCCACCTCACTCACATACACTTTCCTCGTCAGTCTTTCACTCTCCATCCTCTCCACATGCCCAAACCACCTTAACGTGTTTCTCCTAACGCTTTCTATCACGTCCACAACCACACCACAACGCTCCTTCACTTCCTCATTTGTTAGTCTGTCTCTCCATGTGACTCCACATGGTCCTCTCAAATAACTCATTTCCACTGCTCTAACTCCTGACTTCTGTCCTTCCAACAGGGTCCAAGCTTCACTTCCATATGTTAGAGTTGGTATCACATTACTGTCATGTAACGACTTTTTCATTTCCATGCTCACCTCCCTGTTTCTTATCACTGCTTTCAACGAACCAGCAACCTTCCTTCCCTGCTGCACCCTTTCGAGCACTTCACCCTCCAGACTTCCATCCTTACTCATCACACTACCCAAGTACTTAAATGCACTCACATTCTCCATATCTTTGTCATCCAATCTCACTGTACATTCACTGGCTTCACTTCTCTCAAAGACCATCACTTTACTCTTCCCTACATTCACCTTTAGATTCCGTTTCTTACACACTCTCCTAAACTCATCTACCAAGCCTTGCAGCTCCCCTTCGTCTTCGCTCAACAACACAGTATCATCTGCAAACAACAGTACAGGGAGTTTCCAAACACTGCCCTCTCTCACTAGGGCCGCTCCAACATCCACTGCCCGACCTTGTATCTCTTTTATAACCCCATCCATATACAGATTGAACAACCATGGAGACATGACACATCCTTGTTTCAATCCAACCTTCAAATGGAAAGATTCACTCAGTTTGCCATCCACACGCACTGCAGCCTTAGCACCCTCATACATACTCTTCACTGCCTTCAACAACTTCCCATCCACTCCATATATTCTTAATACCTTCCACAAACCTTGTCTATCCACCCTGTCATATGCTTTCTCCAGATCCATGAAGGCTGCATGCAACTTCTTGCCCTTCTCTAGAAACTTTTCCACTAAGGATCTAAGAATGAATATCTGGTCTACACAACCTCTTCCCTTCCTAAAACCTCTCTGTTCTTCTCCAACTAATTCCTCAGTAATTTCCCTAACTCTGTCAATAAGTAGCCTACCATATACTTTTCCTATTACACTGAGAAGGAAAATGCCCCTATGATTACCACACACTGCTTTTTCCCCTTTTCCTTTGTACAGAGGAATAATTATACCTGACTTCCAATCCTCCGGGACTCTACCCTCCTCCCAAGCCAATCTGCACACCTTCCACATCCATTCTATTACTATCTCTCCCCCATGCTTCAGCATTTCACCACACACTCCATCAATTCCTGGGGCTTTCCCCATTTTAACTTTCTTCATTGCTTCCACCACTTCCATCCTACTGATTTCTTCCTCTCTTCTCACAACCCTCCTTCTCCCCGCCATTCCCCAGCCACTTATACTTGCATTACTTTCATTCTTTATGTTCAACAGTTCATTAAAGTGTTCTCTCCATCTGTTTACTTTTTCTCTCTTCTCCACTAGTAAGCTACCATTTTTATCTTTCACATCCCCACTGACTTCGTTTGCACCCTGTCTAGCTCTCTTTCCCTCCTTCCAGAACATTTTCTTACATTCCCTCCATTTTGCAATCACATTCCTTCCAAATTCCTCATCCACTTTCTTCTTCCTCTCTCTTACTAATCTTTTCACCTCTCTCCTCCTCTCTACATATAACTCTCTCGTCCGTCTCTCAGCCTCTTTGATGCCCCTGTTCCTCATCCACTCATTATATGCTTTCTTCTTTTGTGCCACAGCCTCTCTCACCTCTTCAGTCCACCATGCTGTTCCCTGAACCCCCTTTCGTCTTCTCTTCACCCCACACACCACCTCACATGCTGCACCGATTTCTTCTGTGAATATCTTGCACACACCTTCCACGTCCCCCATCTGCTCCAATCTATATTTACCCAATTGCTCCTCCACTTCCCTTTTATATTCCACCTTTATTCCAATCCTCTTGTAACTTTTCTACCCTCCTTGTAACAAATACTTCCTCCTGTCCTTCCCTTCTTCTCTTCCTCCATCTTGTTTGGATTCTGATTCTGGCCACCACCAAGTGGTGGTCAGAAAGTCCACTCCAACCTCCATATACTCTTGCATCCATTACACATCTTCTCGTCCTTTCATCCACACACACATAGTCAATCATTGCCTTCCGTTCATTCATTCCACCGTCCACCCTTCTCACCAATCGCCATGTATACCTATGGATCATTTTGTGCCTGAAGAGGGTATTAGCTAACACCAACGCCCTCCCAGCACAAATGTCCACTAAAGCACTGCCATTCTCATCCATCTCTGCAGGCACACCTCACTCACCAACCACTCCATCCACTTTCTTATGCCGTACTTTTCCATTCATATCTCCAGTCAGAAACACTCCCTCATTCCTTTCAAACTTTTCCAAGTAGGCTTCCAAATTTGTCCAGAACTCTTCTCTCACTCTACTTACACGATCTTGCATTGGCGCGTACATGCACACAATTGCCCACATTTGTAGTCCAACTTTCACTCTTACCCACACAATCCTTGACCCAACTGATCCATACTCTCTTACATTCTCCTTCCATCTATTGCTCACAGCAATACACACTTCCTCTTTCGCCCTCTCATTCTCACCCACTCCTGCGCATATACCCCATCCATACTTCCATTCTCTCACACTCTTACCTCGCCATTTTTTTTTTTTTTT
>JAGKTI010013467.1:0-16410 GCA_018397915.1 Birgus latro
GGACCAGCACTCCCAGATCTTTCTCTTCTCTCGCTTTTCTAATTGGTTCATTACCCATCAAATAATTCAATGATGGCCTCTTGGTACTTTTACCCATTTCCAATATTTTACATTTTTTTGCGTTGAATTTCATTTCCCACATCCGGCTCCAATCATATATCCTATCCAGATCCTCCTGTAGCATTTTACAGTCCTCTTCAACCTCTACCTTTCTCAAGATCTTTGCATCATCAGAAAACAGGCTTGCGTAGCTGTTCACTCCATCTACCATATCATTTACATAAATCAGGAACATTACTGGTGCCAACACCGAGCCCTGTGGGACATCACTTGTTACTTCCCTCCATCCAGATGTCCTGTCCTTTATTACTGTCCTCATTTGTCTGTCACTCAAAAAGTCTCTCATCCATTCCAGGAGGCTTCCCTTCAGTCCTCCTATATGCTCTAATTTCCATAATAGTCTCTTGTGGGATACTATGTCGAAGGCCTTCTCCAGATCTAAGTACACACAATCCACCCAACCGTCTCTCTCCTGTAGCACGTCAATCGCCCTTGAGTAGAAGCTCAACAAGTTGGAAACACATGACATTCCACTTCTGAATCCAAACTGACTTTCAGTCAAAATATTCATCTCTTCCAGACATTTTATCCATCTATCTTTCAGGATTCTCTCACACAATTTCGCAACCATGCTGGTTAGGGACACTGGTCTATAATTCAGGGGTTCTTCCTTGTTTCCTCCCTTATAGATTGGCACCACATTTGCCCTCTTCCATTCCCGAGGCACTTTCCCCTCTTCCAAGGAGCACACAATTAAATTGTGAATCTTATCTGTCAGTTGTTCTCTGCATTCCTTCAGTACCCATTAGAGATTCCATCTGGTCCTGGGGCCTTCCTTACATCTTAAGCTCCCAGTAATTTATACACTTCCTGCACTTCCACTTTTATATCTTTTATCACCTACATTTCTAATCATTCCCTCTCCTTCCACAAACTCCCTTTCCTTAGTGAAAACCGATTGGAAACATTTGTTCATTACTTCAGCTTGCATTACTGCATCCTTGTAAACCTCTCCTTCTACTTTCAGTTTGGTGATTCCTTCCCTTTGCTTCAATTTGCCATTAACAAATCTATAAAACAATTTGGGTTCATCCTTACATTTGTCAATTATACCGTTTTCAAAGTTCCTTTCTTCCTCTCTACGTATTCCTGTATATTCATTCCTAGTTCTTTTATATTCTTCCTTTGTTCTGATATTACCTCTCTTTCTCCATTGGTTCCATGCCTTGTCCCTCTCTTTTTTCGCTATTATACACCTTCTATTAAACCACACCTTTTTCCTGTTTTCTTTCCCACTTACTCTTGGCACATATTTTTCCACTTCCAAATTGTAGAGGTCCAAAAAGATATCCCACTTCCTTTGTATCTCTCGTTTCCCTGAACCCTCTCCAGTCCGCATTTTCAAAAAAATTTCTCAATTCTGCAAAGTTTGCTTTCCCAAAGTTGTATCTTCCTTGCCTATAAAGCTCATCTCTTGGCACCATGTTCCCTATCATCATCTGGAACGCAATGACCACATGATCACTCTTTCCTATAGGACACAGATAATTTAATGATTCAATTACATCAGGCTCCCTGGATAGTAGCAAATCTAATCTTGCTGGTGTGTCATCACCTCTGAATCGTGTCTCTTCTTTAACCCACTGTGTCATTACATTATTCATTGCTATATTTAACAATTTTGTGCCCCATGAATCTTCGCTGCCTCCCGAGTCCCATTCCTCCCAGTTCACCTCTTTACAATTAAAGTCACCCATTAGGATTATATTGTTGCTTTTCTCAATCACTTTCTGTAGATAACTAACCATGTCTGACAACATCTCCTGGTATTCATCGTCAATCCATGCTCTCGTCTTAGGGGGAACATATACCACTGCCATATCTCTCTTACCATTATCCCCAGTTTCTAATTTCAAATTTATGGCTTCAGCCCTGCCCTCTGCCATTTCCACAGTATCTACGTTTATATTGTCCTTCACTGCTATCATCACTCCTCCTCTCATTTTTTCTTTTCTGTCTCTTCTCCATAATTTGTATTTCCCACCTCCCATATGAATATCAATATCTTCTTTCAATTTAGTTTCTACAAAGCACATAACATCAGGTTCATGTGCCCTCAAAAAATCATTGATTTCTAACCTTGCCGATATTAGTCCATCAATGTTTGTGTACGCCACTTTCAAACTTTTTTCATCGTTTTTTATACTCTCGTCTCCCCTTCCTTCTGTCGGTACCACTTTCCCAATTTCTGGTCCATAACTCTCCAATTGAACTCTGTCTTCTCTTTCTCCGTTCGTTGTTCGTTTTTTATCTTTGCTTCCTTTATTAACTCCTTTAATTTAGCTCTTTCCTCTTCATTTGCATCTCTCCTAATCCAAACATTTTTAAACCCCTCTTTCTCTGACAGTTTCCACGTTCTACTTATGATTTCATTCACTATTACTTGGGACTTAAACTTTACTTTCATGGGCCTTGCCCCACCATCCTCGTACTTTCCTAACCTAAACACTTCTTCAATCTCTTCTTGGGCTTCATTGTTTCCTTCCATAACCAGTGATATTATTTCTTTAGCCTTGCTCAGTTCCTCTCTCTCTCTTTCAGATCTCACTGTCATTCGTTTTTCTTTTATTCCTGAAATTATCACACATTTTTTCTTGTCTGCTACATCCCTAACCAAAGATTCTCTACTTCTTAGTACTCTAACCACTTCCTTTTCCACTTTTTCCTTACTTTGTTGCTCTATGATTTCCTTCAAATTTACATTTCCTTCCTCCTGTATTTTCTTCCACCCCTTATGTTGCTCCTTGATTTCCTGAATATGCTCATCTTGCCTCCTTGATTTTGATTCGTATTCATCTAGTTTACTTTTTATTCTGTCCCTTTCTTCTTCCAAACTCTTATTCTCCCTCTTCAGCTGTTTTATTTCATTTGATGCTGATTCATTATTCGCCTTTAATTCTGTAACTTCTTTTTCTTGTTCCTCACTACGTGTGCTAACCTTTTCCAGTCTATTCTGTAGGACTTTGATCTCTCTCTCTTGCTCTATGGTCCGTTCCTGCAGCTGCTTAATTACTTCCCATACCTTTTTTAACTCCTGGACATTCCTCTCCGCCGTTTTCTCTACTCCTGCTACTCTTGTTTGTTGCAGCTTATCACTTCTTTTGCCTACATTTAGCTCGGAGAAGCCCGCAAATTCCCCCTCGCCAGTTGTAAACAATCCTCTGTCTCTCTCCGCCATGATACAACCATATGGAAACTTTCTTTTTCACTTTGTCTCGTATTTTTCGGGCCGAAACTTGTGTTTTTTTAAACTAATATCCGACGGGACCACCACTCACGCATTCAACCACATAATCACAATAGGCTATCTCCTTTTTGCTGCTAGTTCTGCGATTATTTCCCCTCGATCCAGGAGCAGCTCCGTCTCTCTCCCTCTGTGTGTGTGTGTGTATGTGTTTTTGTTATAAAGTATTTGGAGATAATTATTCCAATTTAGTGTTTGCTGCTCTGATATTCTACTTTTTATCAGGGTGTTGTGTGCCTGTATTTGTTGTACGGTGTCTTGTGCATAGGGTCTTGGGGAGAGTTGTAGTGTGTCACGTTGACTGATGAGCCCTTGAATTTCTGGTGTGAAATTGGGATTGTCTCTCTTTCTGTTGCCTCTAGGGATGTGTCTTTTGTCTGCATTTTGAATAATTATACTGAAAATGTGCACAGCAGTGTTGATGTTTGTGATGGGAGTATTGTTTAATGTTTCCAAGTGTTCTGTTTCTGTTGTGAAGGCCTCCCAGCTGCCTCTCTTATAATTAGTGTATGTGTGTTTGTGGCCAGCTGGAGCGATTCTAATTTTGGTAGTGATGACGATCAGGAGGTGGTCAGATCCAAGGGTTTTGACCACTCTCCAGGATGTTGTGGGAGTGAGGTATGGGGAGCAAAAGATGATGAGAGGAAGGGGGATTGGTGTGAGATATGGGTATGTTGTTGGAGATTGCTGAAGATGAAAAGATTACCTGTTTGGGACTGTAGTACTGGCCCTCTGTCTGTGTCAGGGTTGTTGACATGCCAGGCCGACGCCCTGGCATTGAAATTACCACCCAAGATGATGATGGGTATGTTAGTGATGTGGTGTCTTTGAGGAGAATAACTGTGTGGTAATGTGAGGGATGACTGGGGGGAAATGTATGTACTGGTGACTGTTATGTGTGATTTGTTGCCAGTGTACAAAGGAAAAGGGGAAAAAGCAGTGTGTGATAATCATAGGGGCATTTGCCTTCTCAGTGTAATAGGAAAAGTATATGGTAGGATACTTATTGACAGAGTTAGGGATATAACAGAGGAATTAGTTGGAGAAGAACAGGGAGGTTTTAGGAAGGGAAGAGGTTGTGTAGACAAGATATTCATTCTTAGATCCTTAGTGGAAAAGTTTCTAGAGAAGGGAAATAAGTTGTATGCAGCCTTCATGGATCTGGAGAAAGCATATGACAGGGTGGATAGACAAGGATTGTGGAAAGTATTAAGAATATATGGAGTGGATGGGAAGTTGCTGAAGGCAGTGAAGAGTATGTATGAGGGTGCTAAGGCTGCAGTGCGTGTGGATGGCAAACTGAGTGAATCTTTCCATTTGAAGGTTGGATTGAAACAAGGATGTGTCATGTCTCCATGGTTGTTCAATCTGTACATGGATGGGGTTATAAAAGAGATACAAGGTCGGGCAGTGGATGCTGGAGCAGCCCTAGTGAGAGACTCTTGTTTGCAGATGATACTGTGTTGTTGAGTGAAGACGAAGGGGAGCTGCAAGGCTTGGTAGATGAGTTTGGGAGTGTGTGTAAGAAACGGAATCTAAAGGTGAATGTAGGGAAGAGTAAAGTGATGGTCTTCGAGAGAAGTGAAGCCAGTGAATGTACAGTGAGATTGGATGGGAAGGATATGGAGAATGTGAGTGCATTTAAGTACTTGGGTAGTGTGATGAGTAAGGATGGAAGTCTGGAGGGTGAAGTGCTTGAAAGGATGCAGCAGGGAAGGAAGGTTGCTGGTTTGTTGAAAGCAGTGATAAGAAACAGGGAGGTGGGCATGGAAGTGAAAAAGTTGTTACATGACAGTATTGTGATACCAACTCTAACATATGGAAGTGAAGCTTGGACCCTGTTGGAAGGACAGAAATCAAGAGTGAAAGCAGTGGAAATGAGTTATATGAGAGGAGCATGTGGAGTCACATGGAGAGACAGACAAACAAATGAGGAAGTGAAGGAGCGTTGTGGTGTGGTTGTGGACGTGATGGGAAGAGCTAGAGGAAACACGTTAAGGTGGTTTGGGCATGTGGAGAGGATGGAGAGTGAAAGACTGATGAGGAGAGTGTATGTGAGTGAGGTGGAGGGGGCGAGAGGGAGGGGGAGGCCAAGGATGAGATGAAGGGATGGAGTGGAGAGGTACGTGGGAGAGGGGGGTGTGAGTTGGAAGCGGGGTAGTGAAATGGCGGGGGACAGAGCGACATGGAGGCGATTTGTTTATGGCCACCCCATGCGGGATTGAGGTGTCTGGCAATAAATAGATAGATAGATGTCTTTTCTGGTGTTATGTGGGGGAGAAGTGATTTTGTGTGTGCACTAGTATCTGAAAAACTGATGGACTGGTGTACCAGAGTAATGAGGCCACTGTCACGACCGTCGGAATTTTTTTTGTTTTTTTTAAATGCAAAGAAGAAGGAACCAAAGGCCAGGAAAAAAAAAAAAAAAAAAAAAAAGAGAGAGAGAGCCAAATTCAAGATCCGTTCATTTCGAGATGCCTGGTCATACTACGTTTGAAAGACTGGAGATCAAAGGAAGTAGGAAATAAAGACAGAGGGAAACAGTTCCAGAGTTGACCTGTCACATAAATGAAGGACTTGGAGTAACAGTTAACTCTTGCATTAGAAAGCTGGACAGAAAAGTTTTTTTTTTTTTTTTTTAATGCAAGGAAGAGGGAACCAAAGGCCATGGGCCCACATACTGTTCCTTCCAAGAAAAAACAAAAACAATATGAATGAGAGCCAAATTCAAGATCCGTTCATTTCGAGATGCCTGGACACACTGTGTTTGAAAGACTGGAGCTCATAGGAAGTAGGAAATACAGACAGAGGAAGACAGTTCCAGAGTTGACCATTTGCATAAATGAAGGACTGGGAGTAATGGTTAACTCTTGCATTAGAGAGTTGGACAGAAAAGGGATGAGAGTTTGTTGCTAGACGGGTGCTACGCACCCGCTGAAGAGGTGGAGGGATGCAAGCAGACAGTTCAGAGGAGCAGTGACCACTGAAGTAGCGATAGAAAAGAGATAAAAATGCAATAGTGCAGCGAAGAGACAGAGGTTGAAGGGAGCCAGTAAGAGGAGGAGAGTTAATGAGAAAAGCCTTTGACTCCACCCTATTGAGAAGAGCTCTATGTGGGAAGCCTCCCCACACATGACAGTTGTACTCCACAAAAGGGCGAATAAAACCAGTGTATAAGTCAACAACTGTGCAGGTGTAAAGAAGGTCTGGAGTCGGCTTAGCACACCTAATCTTTTGGGAGCAGATTTCACAAGAGATGTAATATGTTTCTTCCAAGATAAATCCCAAGTGAATGAAACACCAAGTATGTTCCAGGATGAAGCAGGATTGAGCTGGACATTATTAAACATTAGTGGGTACTCCTGTGGAAGATTTTGTCAGGTTGATAGGTGTAAGAACTGAGTCTTTGATGCATTAAAAACAACAAGATTATTTTTACCCCAATCAGAGATACGAGCCAAGTCAGCATTACATGTGCCAGTGCCTCATCCCATGTTTGTTGAAGTAACTGCTGAGATGGATGTTGCAGGAACCAAATGGAAAGGTGAAGGGTGGAATCATCAGCATATGAGTGGACAGGGTTAGATGTACAACTTAGATGGTCACTGATGAATAAAAGGAAGAGAGTTGGTGATAGGACAGAGCCCTGAGGAAATTATGAAATGTAGTTGTTTTTTGTGTTCTGCGTAGCTTGTTTCTTGTAAGATGGGAATGTGTATGTTTTGTTGCTTGGTGAATTATGTGAGTCCTTGTTTTTTGGTATTTATGCCATCCATGTTTATTGGAAGAATGTTAATGTTGTGTGTACGATGTGTGCTGGGTGCTGCAGCACGTGGGGGGAGGTGAGGGTGTGGGTGGAGGGGAAAGGGTAGGAGAAGGTTGTGATAGAGATAAAGGCTGGGGTGGATTAGATTGGGGTGGAATTGGAGGGGTTAGGGGACTGGATGGTGTGGGAAGGATCAGTTGGTTGGCTGAGGAGGGGTGGAGGAAGTAGGAGAGGGGCTAGTGGAGGGGTTGGGGGGGGGGAAAGGAGGATAAGGAGCAGGTCCAGGTGTTTGTGTAATGTTCTCTGGATGCAAGCATTGTGAAGGTGAAATGGGTTCAGTTCAATGCAATTCCTGCAAGAACTGAACCCTTTGAATGCTGACTCTAAGTGATGAGTTTTGAGCATGTTGGACATGTGTACAGTATTTGTTGATGGGTCCTGGATTGCTCTCAGTGTCACCTTCTAGAAGAAGTCTTCGAGAAATGACCGCCGAAGAGTCTTTTCTCAATGTGGAAAAAACAGCGCTGTTGTGTTGGGAGATGTGGTACTTCCCCGGGCAACCAAAGCCACTCCTAGGTTCTCAAGCCCTGTGGCAGGCTGGGGGGGTTCGCGGTGGTTTGGAGACTATGCTGTTCTCTTCCTCCGCTTCAACAACGATGAAGACAACACCACTCCAGGTCCTAAAATGTGTGTTGCACACAATCATGTTCAATGCCACCCCAAATTTGAGTATCCTTTGTCCTTCTCCATTCCTCGTACCATATGTGCGTCCCCCATGAACCCCATCATATCCTTGAGTTGCTTCTCTCACAAGACCATTTATATTCCCACACAAAAGTACAATCTCATCATCCCCATATCTTCAACAACTCGTATCAGGTCATCCTAAAAACTATCTTTTTCTTCATCATCCAACCCAACCTGTGGAGAATACACCAATATAACAGAAATAATGAGTTTACAAAACAATATTTTCACTGCTATAATCCTTTCATTTACTCTCACTGCATGCATGACATATTCCACCCATGACTCCAGCACATCCACACCACCATAAAAATCAACACTTCCCAACCAAAATAGCTTAAACCAAGTCTTTCTCAACACTCATCCTAGCTTACTCTCCCCTGAAAGTGATTTCCTGTAGACAACAGATATCCACTTGCCTCCTACTCAGAGTCTCTACCACTTCCCCCACCCTACCCTTCAAACTGCCTACAATTCCACAATGCCACTCTGAACCACTTATGTGATTTGATTTCCACATGCTTGTTTTAATGTTTTTGCTTTTCATTTTTGTTATAAACTGGGCAAATGCAGGAGCAGATGGACCACTGGCCCTGCCCACCCACACAGCCCCAAGTCCAGGGACTTATAGCCCACCATGGCAGCCATGGCCAGTAGTTGTGGAAGTGGCCTCAGGGGTTCTACCTGGACAACAACAGGGGCACCCTCCAAGCTTGTCTTGGTACTGTAACTGTCCCATCAACTGACAGGTTAGCCTCCTGGGGCACTGCTTCCTTGACTGGGCCTCTATTGGGCACGAGCGGCAGCCTGGGAACCACAATGCCCTGCAGCCTCTAGCACAGATCCGAGCCCTATCCCAGCCCAGTCTCAGGACAACCCTAGTGGAACCCACACCATGCCTCCCCTCAGGTCCACCACTAGCCACTGGAGGCAAAGAAATGTCCTTGCTGGTGCTAGTCCCTGTGCCCTGTGATGTAGTAGGGTACACTGTGTGGTATATAAAGCACATGCAGAGTACTGCACAAGACTGAGAAAAAATGTTTGGGAGAGTATTGTGGGCAACTGTGTTAGCTTCACACTGAAAAGGGTAAGCAAAGAAGGATAGTCAGGGTACCCTGAGGGCTAGTGAAACAGGAGCTCCAGCTCTCCCTATCAGCAGCATTCCCATCCTCCTCAGGAGCACTGTCCTGGTCAACCGGTGCTACAGCCTGCTACCTACTAATGATAAAATATATTAACCTTCCAAACAATTGAATCTTATACCTCATACTGTTACTGAACACCGGTATATACAGAACACTGCAATGGATTTTACAAGTTCAGTACTTACTGCTTGTTTCATGTCCCTTTCCTCCTTACTGCTCAAACCCAAGTAGAGTGCAGAAATGTGCGTGAGTACTTTTTCAATAGTTTTGTGGAAATCACTGCCAGGATATATAAGAGTTCTGGGATACTGCACAAGCTTGCTTGCAGCCTCCCCAAACCTGTTGATCACACCACAACATCAGTTAAGAAACATCCTGCACATTACTCTAAGGTAATCCATCTATTTATTTACCTACAGCCAGATAACATAATCCTGTAAAGGGTGGCTGTTTATCTTTAAGTTCATTTCAAGGTGGGGCACTAACCCTCTGCCAAACCACCTGTTAGCACATAGGGAACACACATGGGCAGGTTATGTGGTTACCACCTAACACTGTAAATGGTTTCCTGGGATACAGGAAACTATTAGGCTTGTCACTCAATGTAATGCTACATGAAAAGGAAAGATGAGTAATAAAAAGTGACAGGAAAGATGGGAGAAACAGGAAGAGAAGAAGGCAGACACAGAAAATGATAATAAAAAGTGACAGGAAAGATGGGAGAAATAGGAAGAGAAGAAGGCAGACACAGAAAATGATAGATAAAGGTGACAGAAGAAGTAGGCAGCACTACATCAAGTGAGTGGATGATGGTCACCACCACCTACCACTAATGACTTGAGAAAATTTTTAAGTACCGTACATAACTATAAATTGTATGGAACATATATATACACTACACAGAAAAACTATAAAGTATACTGAAAGAAATCTTACTGGCCTGACTCAGTGCTTCTGGAGAGGAAGATCTAGGGTGTTTGACATGAAAATCAAGAGAGGACAGTGTGGAGATTTGTCTGGTTATTTGACTGGGGAATGCATGGCTGAGAAGTATGGAGGAAAAAGGGTGGAAGGAGTATAAAAAAGTAGAGAATACAATACTAGAGATTCAAAGCAAATACATGGCTGATGAGTATGAGCCAAAAGTAGTGAAGAAGTCGAACCAATAAACTGGGAATAACTGAATTTATAAAATCCGTCAGGTGCATACAGTGCATTTGATCAGGAATACTACAGCTGTGTGATAAGAGTGTTAGCTGGTAAGAAATGAACTCTGGTGGGATGCAGAGACACAGACCACTGGAAGAAGAAAAGAAGTTACTAGTGAAAGCAAGAAGGGTGTTCCTGAAGGAGGGATTATGCTACATGTATGCACATGTATCGTAGCAGCTTGCATAGACACACTTAACAAAGGCAGGAAGCTCTAGCATACAGTACCATACAGGTTTAAGCCATGCTATATGGGTCATGACTGGCAAATGATCTACAGGACTGAGGAACTTCACTTTCTGTCCCTGGATGAGTAACCACACGCACCTAGTGCTTCATGCTTAAGTATAGGAGCACTTGTATGCTGATACTGAGAACTGTGAAGAGATATTGTGCTACATGTAAGCACATGTATTGCAGCAGCTTGCATACACACACTTAACACAGGAAGGGAGCTCTGCTATACTGCACTGTACAGGTTTAAGCCATGTTATATGGGTAATGAATGGCAAATGATCTACAGAGCTGAGGAATATCACTTTCTGTCCCTGGATGGGTGACCACACCCACCTAGTGCTTCATGCTTAAATACAGGAGCACTTGCATGCTGAGAGTGAGAAATGTGAAGAAGTTGGTAAAGAGAATGAAGAGAAGAATGGTCAAGATTTAATTTAGAGACTCCTCCTGTTAGTGTGTGTGCGCACGCACACATCTGCAAAATCACGAGTGATGACGTCATTGGAAGGTTCATGTGGTATGCAACCGGGAGCCTTGGCAGTTCACGTCGTAAAGCCGGCCGGGTGAGTGTGGTTTGTCTAGTTCCAACATTGGTAGCAGAGCGTAGTTCGAGAATGGCGTCGTGTTCGACCAAGTGGCCTCCAAAACTGGAAAATGATTCTACATATGAGAGCTGGAAAAAAGACATTGGCATTTGGTGCGAACTAACGCACCTAGCAAAAGAAAAACAAGGTTTAGCTATTCACCTGTCATTGTCTGGGAGAGCGAGGGTGGCGTCTTCGCAGATTGAAACAGATGTTTTAAAGCAGAAGAATGGTGTTCAGACCCTGCTGAAAAAATTAGACGGTTTATTTCTCGTGGACAAAGGACGTTGACAGTTTGCAGCGTTTTATGAGCTTTATAACTTCAGAAGAGCCAGTGATATGAACATTCGGGAGTTCGTGACAGAATTTGAGCATGTTTACTTCAAATTTACAAAGCAGGACATGGGACTGCCAAATTCTGTGATGGCTTTTATGCTCTTAGCTGCAGGCAAACTTTCAGACAGTGAACGACAACTAGTGATGTCCACGATAACTGAGGTGACATACGAAAATATGAAATCTGCCCGGAATCATATTTTTGCTGGTGAAATTGGCAGGCAGAACGAGGCATCGGTGTCTGCCCGGGAGGTGAAAGACGAACCAGTATTTTGGAGCGACGAAGTTGAGGGTGACGAAACGCTTTATGCTAGAGGTACTCGACGAGGACGGAGAATGTTGCGGGGTGGTGCAATACGTGATCGACGTCGGGGTAGTGGCCGATGTTCAACCGTATCTGCTAGAATTCCCCAACGTTCATCCACCGGCAAGAGGCAGAACCCACTTGGGCCTGACGGAAAGGTATCGAGGTGTTTCGTATGTGATTCTAGCTTTCATTGGGCACGTGACTGTCCAGATGCATACGAAAACGACGGCAGTCGAGAAGAGAATTCTGAAACAGTGCATCTGTAGTTGTTTATGGGATATGCAGATGATGCCGCTAGTAGAGGTAAGTCACAGACTCTAGTAGAAGAATCTAAGGGATGTGCTCTTCTAGACACAGGGTGTTCTACAACTGTATTTGGAGTTGAATGGATCAATTGCTATCTATGTGAGCTCACTGATTATGAACGTGATGCTGTAAGAGAAGAAGCGTCATCCTCAACGTTTACTTTTGCTGATGGTGTCACAGTTTCTTCCCTCAGATGTGTTACTCTGCCCTGCTACATTGGAAACATGCGTGCTACCATCGTGACTGATGTTGTGGACTGCAATATTCCCTTGCTGTTGAGTAGACGTTCCATGAAAAAAGCAAAAATGTTGATTAACCTTGGAACTGACCAGGTCAAAATTTGGGGAACTATCATTGATTTGAAGTCCTCATCTTCAGGCCATTACTTACTTCCAATTTCCTTATGACCAGATCATGAATTTTGTGAAACAATCATGTTGGCAACTCGTGGGGGTGATGTAGAAAAAACCGCTTTGAAGCTTCACAGGCAATTTGGACACTCAACATCGGCAAAACTAATTAAACTGATCACAGATGCGGGAATTAAAAGTTCAAAACTGGAACAGGTTGTCAAGGCTGTATCTGATGCTTGTACAGTCTGTTGCAGATTTAAGAAAGCCAAGCCCCGACCCGTAGTCAGTTTGCCCATGGCGTCTAAGTTTAACGAAGCCATAGCCGTGGATTTAAAAGCCTGGGGAAGGCATTATTTCTTAGTCCTTGTTGATTTGGCGACCAGGTATTGTAATGCAATAGTAATCGCAGATAAGTGTGCGCCCACCATTATCAAAGGGATATTTCGGAGCTGGATTGTTGTGTTTGGCACACCTAGAAAAATTCTTACAGACAATGGCTGTAAATTCAATAATGCGGAAATGCGAGCACTGGGAGAGGCCTTCAATATCAAGATCATGACAACGTCTGCAGAGAGTCCTTGGAGCAACGGAGTCTGTGAGCGTCAAAATGCAATCATTGGTGACATTGTTAGGAAGATAATGGCTGACAGCCAGCGTGAATTGGATGTGGCCTTGGCATGGGCAGTATCGGCAAGAAATGCTGTTACGAACTACTCAGGCTTTTCTCCTAACCAACTGGTTTTTGGTCAAAACCCTGGTCTGCCTAATGTGTACGCAAATGATCCTCCAGCCTTGGAACCTTCATCACCATTGAAAATTGTGAGAGACAACTTGAACGCTCTTCATTTAGCTAGACAAGAGTTTATAAAGACCGAATCAGATGAACGTTTGGCTAGGGCTCTGTGGCACAACGTATGTTCGAGTGACCTAAACGACATCCGGAATGGAGATGAAGTCCTCTACAAAAGAAATGACAGTCATGAGTGGCACGGTCCCGGAATTGTAATAGGCAGAGATGGGAAACAAATTCTGGTGAGACACGGCGGTGTATACGTTCGAGTGCACGTATGTCGTCTAGCACGAGCGCCAGAGCAAGATACTACAGTTGAAAGTGATGAGAAGAAAAATGTTGTCCAGGAGAAGCCTAATGACGATCCTACGCAAGTGTTGAATGACTATCCACCAGATGATGAGTTGGAAGATGGTGTGGTCCCAATCGATGAGCCTCCCACAGTTTCTGTTCTGATTAATCACCTTCCCATAGTTTCTGTTGGTCAACGTATAAAGGGAATACATTCACAAAGTGGAGAGTTGGTGTCTGGAAGGATTATAAGTCAGGCATGTAAAGCCACTGGAAAGTACAAACACTGCTATAATTTGAAGAGGGACTCTGATGGCAGCATTGATTGGATAGATTTGGAGAAGGATCTTAGCGAATGGGAAGTGGTTGATGATGACACAGAAATGCTTGTTCTTTTCAACTCTGAGGCCATATTATGTGCTAAGGAAAATGAAATTACAAATTGGCAGAATAATGATGTGTATGAGGAAGTAGATGATGTTGGGCAAGGTGCCATAACGGTTCGATGGGTTGTGACAGAAAAACTGAAATATTGTTAAGGCCCGCTTAGTCGCCAGAGGATTTGAGGAAGACACAGTGGATCTCCGAAAAGACTCGCCTACTTGTTCAAAGGAAGCAGTGCGTTTGGCACTTTCTTGGGCCTCCACCAACCAGTGGGACTGCCACACTATGGACGTGAAAGCTGCCTATCTGCAAGGTAACGACACTGAGAGAGTTGTTCATTTACGTCCTCCGCTTGAATATGGAAATGGTAAGTTATGGAGACTAAAGAAAACTGTTTACGGCCTTTGTGATGCTGCTAGGCATTGGTATCTGCGCATAAAAGATCAGTTGTTGAGTCTCGGAGCTAAAGTATCATCACTGGATTCAGCGCTGTTCTCTTGGAGCAATGGTGGCAAAGTCGAAGGCATTGTATGCATCTACGTTGATGACTTCCTTTGGGCTGGTACACATGAGTTTGAACAGCAAGTGATAAATCGGTTGAGTCGAATATTCCTCATTGGCAGTTCAGAATCAAAAGCCTTCAAATACGTTGGTCTCAATGTCATCTCCAAAAAACATCGATGGCAGCATAACGCTCGACCAATTCCAGTATGCTTCATCCTTGAAACCAGTCACGGTGAGTAAACATCATGCAGCAGTAAAATCAGGGGAGCTGTCCGAGTCTGAGAAAATGGAGTACCGAGCATTACTTGGGCAACTCAATTGGATTGCCACATACACTCGGCCAGATATTGCCTTTGATGTGTGTGAGTTGAGCGTGAATAGCAACCGAGCTACCGTAGCGGATTTGCTTAGACTCAATAAGGTGATCTCAAGGGTGAAGACTGACAACATGAAGCTATACATTCCAAGAATGGGGCCCATCGAGGACTGTCATATAGAGTGCTTTTTGGATGCCTCATTTGCCAACCTTGTAGGCAATGGATCTCAGGGAGGTTTTGTGATCTTCCTACGAGATGCTAGTGAGGCAAGATGTTCTATATTTTGGCAGACAAGGAAGATCAGGAGGGTCACCAAAGCTACCTTATCTGCTGAGGCGTTGGCGCTGCTTGAATGCGCTGAAACTGCTGTATATCTCTCCAACATATTGCGTGAGGTTTCTGGATGTGGAAAGATCAAAGTAAATTGTTTCGTAGACAACAAGAGTCTGGTGGACGCCCTTTACTCCTGTAAGAGCGTAGAAGACAGGAGTTTGCGCATTGATATTGCTGTGTTGTGGGACATGTTGGAGCGGGGGGAGACTGATGAGGTATCCTGGGTGGATACATCACAACAACTGGCTGATTGTCTCACCAAGAAAGGTGCCTCGACCGAGCGACTGCATGCAGCAGTCAGCCGAGACTAGAAAGTTTATAATACTTTAAGAGACATCACATATCTGTATGTGGCCACAGACTGGGTCTTGATAGTAATTAAACAAAAGTGTATGTATTGGATACATAGTGTGTATCGGGTGTTGATGGTACTCACACAAAAGTCTACGTATTGGATACATAGTGTGTATCAGACGCAAATAGACCATCCAGCTTCGTCCTTGGAATCTTCTGTCAAATTAAGAAGAGAGGACGAGAGTGTTAATGTGTGTGCGCACGCACACATCTGCAAAGTCACGAGTGATGACGTCATCGGAAGGTTCCTGTGGTATGCAACCGGGAGCCTTGGCAGTTCATGTCGTAAAACCGGCCGGGTGAGTGTGGTTTGTCTAGTTCCAACACCTCCTATAGGCATTTTTTTTACCAGCTTTTTTTTTTTTTTTTTTTTTTCTGGTTTATGCAGATAGATCTGATGCTACAGGTGGTTGGAAACATATTTTCTGAAACTTTATTGGTCTTAGCTATCCCCATCTACATTTAATTACGAAGGGGGATATGGTGTTTTGATCAGGGATGTATAGTGCTACTGCTGTTTGGCCAGAAATGTAGTGCAATCTAAATTTTAATCACTTTACCTTTGATGAGGCCTCCTTATTACCTAATTTTAGTGCTAACAATCTACAGAAAATTAACCCACATAAAAAAAAATGAAAATAAGAGTCCATACAGTAATTAATGCCCCAAAAGGTAAATTATGAATTTTAAAAAGTAAATACCTTCATACTGAAAATAGGTAACTTCAATAGTTAGGAAGAAGAAAAACATACAAATATCTATATCTTCATCACCATCCAATCCAAAATACCTTCCTATATTCAAAAGTGTGGGGGCCCAAAGCTAAGCTACTCAGTCTCATTGTTTAAGGCAATGGTGACCAGACTGACTTTCCCATAAGTGGCATTATGCAAGCAAGAAATCCCATCAATCTCTCAGCTGGAAACCTTTACAGGCTTCATCTAATTGGAGTGCCTTAACCCATTAGACCATGGGACATTATATGGTTACCATCCAGCACAGTAAATGGCTTCCTGGATCATAGGAAACCATTAGCCTTGTCACTCAATGAAGTCATAGGGAGGGAGGGAGGGAGGGAGGGAG
>JAGKTI010013468.1:0-22989 GCA_018397915.1 Birgus latro
ATATATATATATATATGAGCCTCTGTGGTACAGTGGCAGAGTGTGCGTCTCGCACGCTGGTGGGGGCGGGTTCGCCTCCCGCCAAGGTTGTAAAAACTTTGGAAAGCGTTCGCCAAGCTACTGACCAGTTTGGTGGGCACAATGGGTGTTGTGGTTGAACCAGTGTCGCATACTAGTATGCTTGCACCCAATCGGCTTAAGGCGGGCCGATTACACTTGGTTCGCAGACTACAAACACATCCAAAGCCACTACAACACAACAATTACACTCACAAGCACTTCTCACCCTACATACAGTCTCTACCAGACAGCCTAAGCCAATGTGTGAGATACATGGCTTGTATCGTCCCTGCTTCGGTAGGAATAGGCCAGTCCTGAAGTGGACCTCAACGGCTGATAACGACGACCATGACGACGACGATACACACACACACACACACACACACACTAAACATAGTCAGACACTAATAAAACAGTAGACTTGGTTATACAAAATGTATATATAACAAATCAGATCTCCATATCATTGTTTGTTTGTGCAGCCTCCTTCACATTTGTACAATGGGCCACAGTAATTTCCAGCTCGATGACACTTGCGGTTTCCCTTGTACTCGTACGCAACTAGAAAGCCACAGTGGAGTAGCTTTGACCATCCCTGGCTGCCATCTGCCAAATCAGTCCTATATGGCACCCACACCTTGGTTCTGTCATTCCATTCCCAACCTCATTTGCTTGGGTCAGGGATCTTTGGGATTCTGCTAAGAGGCGGTCTCCAGATGAATGCTGCAATGAGAAGTGCACGTTCTGCATGCTGTAACAAGACATACTAAGTGGGTGGGATGGAGTCAAGAGATTGTAGGCCATGAGTGATTATCAACTGACCGAGTTTGCACCAAAATTTTTGCTCTACCTCACAATAGCCAGCGCTCCAGACATCGCATGTGCAGAGAGTCAAATGTGTGGTTGGTTGGGTCGTTGGTGATACCAATGAAGGTGTCAGTGACCTCAGGAAAAGTAGCCCACACATTCCATGCTGCCGTATTACCAATTCCAAATATTGCTAGTGTTACGTTACACCCTGACCCTGAGTAGGCATGAAAGAACGGAAGTGCTTCACGGCACTGAGGTACGAGCTGTTGACAGATTTGATGGACTGGGATATCTCTGAATGCCTTTCCTGATCCAAACCCAACCCAAAGCTCTGAGAGACTCAGTTGATGAAAGTGATAAATTGCAAGAACAACCACATCAGTGTCCACTATTCTTATACTGGCTTTCGTGTGTCTCTGCTTAGCAACATGATGCAATTGGAGCATCATTCTTTTGTCTGCTTCTTCTTGCTGGCAGGGAGACAAGATTGTTACATCAGCTTTTCTGTTGCTGAGCACCTTGTTGGCCTTTGTTGTGAGGGGATGATGCTGTGAACCAGTGGTATCTTTCACTAGTTGCTTATTGAGGGAAAAAAAAAAAAAAAAAGCTCATTCTTGTTATGAGACTCTTTCAGAAATTTCTACAAGTCTGTCTGTTTTGGCAGAGGTATCTTTGCTGAAACCCTAGTTCTTCATCCCATAGAATCATCACTCTTGGCACGAGTTTGTGATTTGAGACTTGCTTCATAATATGTGTCCTAGACTGCATCTACTCTTGATTTGTTGTTGTCATCTGGCTCTCTAAGAATGACAGAAGATGCATCTATGCGAACTCTTCAAACAGGGTGGCACGCCGCATTCGACCATGTGAATGATGGTTGGCATATCCAACACAACTACAGAGGCATCTTTTGGCAGCTGGAGAGCGCCCAGGATTAGGCGTACCTCACAGAAAGGGGAGAAGTGTTTTTTTTTTTTGTGCAAGAAAGAAGGAACCAAAGGCCAGGAGCCCACAAACCATTCCTCTCAAGAAAAAAGAACAAAAACAATACAAAAGAGCGCCAAATTCAAGATCCATTCATTTTGAGATGCCTGGACACATTGCGTTTGAAAGACTGGAGATCGTAGGAAGTACAAAACACAGACCGAGAGAGATAGTTCCAGAGTTGACCTGTTGCATAAATGAAGGACTGGGAGTAACGGTTAACTCTTGCATTAGAGAGTTGGACAGAAAAGGGATGAGAGTTTGTTGCTAGAAGGCTGCTACGCACCCGTTGTAGAGGTGGAGGGATGCAAGCAGACAGTTCAGAGAAGCAGAGACTATTGAAGTATCGATAGAAAAGAGATAAAGGTGCAACACTGCGGTGAAGAGACAGAGGCTGAAGGAAGCCATTAAGAGGAGGAGAGTTAATGAGACGAAAAGCCTTTGACTCAACCCTATTGACAAGAGCTGTATGTGGAGAGCCTCCCCACACATAAAAGTTGTACTCTACACAGGGGCGAATAAAACCAGTGTATACAGTCAACAACTGTGGAGGGATAAAGAAGGTACGGAGTCGGCTTAGCACAAACAGTCTCTTGGAAGCAGATTTTACAAGAGATGCAGTATGATCTTTCCAAGATGAGTCCCCAGTGAATGAAACCCCAAGCATGTTCAAGGATGATGCAGGTTTGAGCTGGATATTATTAAACATTAGTAGGCAATGCTGTGGAAGATTTTGATGGGTTGATAGGTGTAAAAACTTGGTCTTTGATGCATTAAAAACATGATTATTTTTACGCCCAGTCAGAGATACGAACCAAGTCAGACATTAACTGTGCCATAGCCTCATCCCTTTGTTGAAGTAACTGCTGAGATGGTCGTTGCGAGAACTGAATGGAAAGGTGAAGGGTGGAATAATCAGCATACGAGTGGATTAGGTTAGATGTACAGCTTAGAAGGTCATTGATGAATAAAAGGAAGAGAGTTGGTGATAGGACAGAGCACAGAGCCCTGAGGAACACCACTGTTGATAGATCTCGGAGAAGAACGATGGCCGTCTACAACAGCGGCTATAGAACGACCAGAAATGAAGCTATAGATGAAGGCACAGATAGAAGGAATGAAACCGTAAGAGGGCAGTTTGGAAATTAAAGATTTATGCTAGACTCAATCAAAAGCCTTTGAGATGTCAAATGCAATGGCAAAGCTTTCGCCAAAGTCTCTAAAGGAGGATGATCAGGAATCTGAAAGGTAGGTGAGAAGACTGCCAGTGGAGCGTCCCTGAAGGAACCCATACTGACGATCAGAAAGAAGGTTGTGAGAGGAAAGATGCTTTTAATTTGTTCTGTTACGAATTGACTCGAAAACTTTTGAGACAGAGGATGTTAAAGCGATTGGACGATAGTTATAGGGTTGGGAATGGTCACCCTTCAATCGGACTGGCTGAATGAGAGCAAACTTCCAGCAAGAAGGAAAGGTACAAGTTGAAAGACAGAGGCGAAAGAGTCTACCTACACATGGTGTAAACAAAGAAGCACAGTTCTTGAGGACAACAGGAGGGACTCATCAGGCCATATGCCTTGTTAGTATTAAGGCCAGTGATGGCAGAAAGTATATCAACTGAAGAAAATTTAATGTCAGCCATGAGGAAGTGAAAGGGGGAGAGTGATGGAGGAACAGCACCGGAATCGTCTAAGGTGGAATTGAAGGAAAAAGTCTGAGCAATGAGATCTGCTTTATCAGTAGAAGAAATAGCTACAGTGCCATCAGAGTAGAAAAGAGGAGGGAAGGATGATGAGGTAAAGTTGTTATAAAGGTTTTTAGCAAGGTGCCAGATGGAGCGGGAAGAATTCGAATAGGAGAGTTGAGAGCATTTAGTATGGATGAAATCATTTTTAGCAGAGTGAAGAACAGACTTAGCACGATTTGAGGCAGAAGCATAAACAAGATGTGATTCAGGGGTGAGTTGGCTCTTGTACCTTTTATAGGCCCTCTCCTTGTTGCGGACAGCATCAGAACAAGTGTGATTAAACCAAGGCTTTCTTGCATTAGGCAAAGGGTATGAGAAGGGAACGTATGCTTCCATGCCCAAGAGAATAACCTCCTTGAAGCGCAAAGCACACTCAGATGGCTACCAGCCATGGAAGCAATAATCATTCCATGGAAAATGAAAGAAGTACTGCCTGAGGGCCCCCCAATCCGCAGCTCCAAAGTGCCACAGTTGACGTTTCTTCGAGGGGTCCACAGGCTGACCAAAGCAATAGGATAGGTCAAGATAATAAGGTTGTGATCGGATGAGCCCAACGGAGCGGAAAGATTAACAGCATAAGCAGAAGGATTAGTTGTAAGGAAGAGGTTAATTATGTTGGAGCTCCCTCCAGGGCAGTCTGGGATATGCGTAGGGTGCTGCACAAGCTGCTCAAAGTCATTAAGGATAGAAAAGATGTAGACTTGTTCACCAGGTGGATCAATGAAAGGAGAGGAGAGCCAAAGGTGGTGGTGAACATTGAAATCTCCTAGAATGGAGATTTCAGAGAAGGAAGAAATGGATAGAATGTGTTCCATCGTAGAAGTAAGACAGTCGATAAATTTTTCATAGTCAGTAGAATTAGGAGACAAGTAAACAGCACAGATGTATTTAGTCAGAGAATGACAGGAAAGCCGACGCCAGAGAGTAGAAAATTTAGAAGACTCAAGTTCAGGAACACGAGAGTAAGATAGGACATTGTGTACCCATACACAACAGCCACCTTTGGCTCTGAAATGAGTATAGAGAAAGTAGAAGGAAACAGAAAATGGTTTACTGTCAGTTGCCTCAGACAGCTGGGTCTCTGTCAGGAACAGAAGGTGAGGTTTAGAGGAGGAGAGGTGGTGTTCGACATAGAGAAAGTTAGAGGAAAGGCCACGAATGTTGCAGAAATGAAGAAGGAGTGAGTCAGACAGTGGTTCCAGGCATCTTGCTGAGTCGTGACTGGGAGAGAGGCAGATGGGGGCACGTATGGTCCTCCCCTCCCATGGGGATCCTAGGCCTTGTTATTGTGTGTGTGTTTTTTTTTATTTTGAAAAGGAAGTGTAGTGTGTTCTGTGCATGTAGATTGGGGTAGGCAGTATTGGAGAGCATGCTGAGCTACTCTTTGTGTTACTGAAACACTGGAAAAGTTCAGCAAAGGGGGATGGCCGGGAAGTAGTCCCGAGGGCTGATGAAACGGGAGCCCCAGCACTCCAAGTCATCAGCTTTCCGTCCACCTTGGGAATACTGCCTTGCTCGACTGGTGCTACAGTCTACTCCTCCACCCCCCTACTTTGGCTGATATCAGTTTCCCAGAGCACATAGTGATGGAGGCTCATGCTGGTTCACATATCTAAAGAAGGTATCTATGTCAGCATAGGTCATGTTTGTGGGGACAAGAACAACTTGATGATCAGTGCTGCATTTACCTTTGGTCATCCCAGCTTGTTAACACCCTTCTTCAGATCCACAGGTGGCTGGTTGCTGAAGGTGTACAAATTGGCCCTTGGTATGACATCAGATAATGATTAGGAGTATTTTTCAATTCTCTCTTGCATAAACTCTCTGTACATGAATTTGCCAGTGTTTGGAGCTTCCCTTAAGCATTTAACAATCTCGGGGTCCATGACTTTACCAGTGTCTAGTATGACAAGTTCTGGGCTTGACTCCTTGAAGGGGATGATTACTGTTCCTCATTCACAAGACTGAGAAGAACATTGAGATCCTTGAGGAATTCCTGTTCTGCAGCTGAAGACTCTGGGTGCTCTAAGTTCGTTTCATCCAGGAACTCCAGCATTTCCAGATTCATCCATGACCCAAAGCAACTCAGGTTTTGAGAGATCAGTGACCTCATTCTCTTCATGCTGACTATACAAACCTTTAGCTCCACTATCTCCCTAATGGACTTTTATGTTATGTTCCTGGCTCTGATCAAGTGCCATGAGGGAGAACCTTTTATTACTATGTTGCATAATAAACTTCGCTTTCATAAATGCTTCATGGATACTTGGATGATATTTGGTAGACATGCCATGTGTATAAAAAATACTGGCATCCAGCGTGCATGGTTTGTTTAAAAAAACAAAGAGACATGGACACAATTCATCACATGCATCAGGACTAGTTGCCAATCACCAACACGGTGACCTCGGACAAAGCGGCAGTTTATCAGGAGATAGTCTGTAACTGTTGGCCAGTAAGAGATGGCTGGACCTTCTCCCGCATTTCCATGGGTTCGCGAGGTCCATAACCCTCTTGGCAGTATTCATTATACGTTTGAATCTCTAGTACACGAAATCATGCAAAAGTAAGCTGATAATTATGAAGACCGAATTCACTTGACATGTTAGTCACCTTAAAAAGATGCTGCAACACCAGAGGTAAAGACATTTGCTTGGGAGAACATCTGATCCCAACCCGATCCAGTAAGCAGATTACCTCTGCATACTTGGGATGCCATTTCGATATGGAGGAAGTCCATGAAGCAAACCAGCTTTGATTCACTAACTTCATCTGGATACTCCCACTGATACTTCTTTTGCCGTGCATGAAGGGGAAAGTCACCTACAATTACTGGAATCTATCCATGACTGACAAAGTCAATTGTCCTCAAAGAATTGAGCATTGAATGCTTCTGCATGGCTATTGGTGATGTTTTCTCACTGAAGATAGGGAAAAAACCCAACTGTTGCCCTTGGTCTAAGTTTACCGGCTATGAGAGAAGAACCGAGAGTAGGTTACTGGCATTTCTTGCGGTTCTTCACCCATTTCGACCAAGACCTTGCACAAATGTTTCAACCATGTTTCCTCAGGCACTCTTGGTTGGAGATTGTCTGTCAAAGTTGGTCTTCCATCTCCACTGCCAACGGATGAAAGGGTGATGTCACCAGCATATTCATCAATGAAGGCATAATGGATAGTTGTCAGGAAGCTGGATCATGGTTCCTTCAGGAAGATCCAGGGTCAGTGGTGGAGGATCTTCTCCCTTGATGTCATGAGTGAGGCGACTGGTCAGTGTTAAGGCATTGCCATGGAATTCATATCTTCCTGACTCACCAAGAGTATCCACAGTACAGGTTCCATATGCCGTTTGGTATTTGTAGGCGTGACTACTCCAGCATCAACCCATCATTTTGATACAGGTTTGGCAAGGCATTTCCTCACATCCATGACTCGATTATATGACACGGAAATGCCCAGAGTGTGCAAAGTGCCAATGATTCCTTTCTGTCGATAGTCGACATGAAACTTCAGTCCATCACAAAGAGGAAAGGGAGTCTCCCTATCCTTCCACTAATATAGACTGAGAACCAGGCCAGCCTGCTTGGCAGCATTACTGCTTATCAGCTGAGAGATTGTACAGGTCAGTCTATTTCTGAAATTGATACTGGCAGGATCCTCTTTCACTGTTTCTGCGAGAGAGCTCGGTCCTTCAAGCAGGACATCTCAAAGAATCAGAAGGGGATTGGCAACTTGTTCACCTAGACAGTTTGAGTTGAATGACCCACTGAAAGTCACTTATTGCAGAAGAATGTACTTGCGCAGGATAAGAACAAGATTCACAATTTTCTCAGCCTCATCTTCAGTCACTTGAAGGCGAGCAGTCTCTGCCACAGCTGCACCGACTGTCTTTTTATAGGAGATATAGACTTCTTTACCTTTATTATGTGCTTGAACCATATGGGGTGAAAATTAGCACCAATCCAGTCACAGCCTCGTAGCTGGAGACATTGACCATAAAGTCTTCTCAAAGTAGATAGTTTATGAGAAGAATGGTTGACTTGGACAAATCCTACAAGCTGAGCAATTTCCAAAGGATCATAGGACATCTGATACCACTCTGTTGCATTTTCTCATTTGGAATTGGCTGCACGAGCAGCCGTCTTGAGCTTCGTGTAGCATGATAGGTGATAATGAATGTCTGCAGCTTCTGCATCCTCAGCGATGATTGCAGTATTCAACCGTGCATGACCTACCCAGTTCTGAGATTATACAGCCCATTTCAAGAGTTTTTTACCACATTAGCACTCCTTGCACGATACAGTGTTTCTTCGCCATCTGCTTCATACTTCTCGCAGAAGACACACTGTGTTTTTTTGCAGACAAGGTTTGCATTAAAACTTAGCCAGGTTTTCTTGGGACTTACTTTTGCTTCTTTACATGTTTCTTTCTTTGTCTCTTTTGCAGTTCTCTCAGTGTCATATTAGAGCAAAAGAGAATTAAACAACCATTATGGTACTTTGCCTTGTTTCTCAGAAGTGTGTTTACGATTCCTGAGCCATCATTTAAACACTCCTAGTTCACTCCCAGAGGCAGAGTAATATTATTTTCTGCAAAATTTGTCAAATAACTCCTTAAGGTTTCATATGCTTTGTGATGGCATTCACTGTTATATGGATATCTCAAATCTTCGCTAGATCTCTCTTTTCCTTCACACGAAAAATACAATGCCCAATCAGTGGCTTTCTTGTGACGAGCTGTTTTCACAACTCATGATGCATTAACAATCGATGTTTCCTCACTTGTCCAGCAGACCTGAAATGACAAAAATAAAGTGATAATGAAATTAAAGTTAATAAGTTTCTTTGAAATTAAAGCTACTAAATAATTCTCGTATGTGACTAATATGACCTTGAAAATCGCCTTGAAACACAAAATGTACCTCAATAATGGATTTCTGACATTATAAACAGTGGAAGAGTAGTATTATACAAGAATCTAGTGCTATGGGAGGTGAGATATGAATTTCATTATTTAATGTAGGGGCCATATTTAATTTTGTGCACACAGGTCACCAGGGGTTAACCCCAACTTGTTTGAGATAGTTTTAGAAAATGGTATACCCATATCTATTACCACGCCAAGTTGCAACAACTTGGCACCAACTGCACGATTCTTGTGAATTCTCTCTCTCTGCTAAAGTAGTTGTCCTTCAAGGCTCTTTAGGGGCATCAGCCACCTCAGTGCAGATTGACTGATGCAATTAAGGGTGAAAGTAGTCGAGGCTCCTCACTATTGCTAGAAGTTCCTTCTGAATACATCAGTAGTTCCTTTCTGCTGTGGTGTGCTTCGTGCTGCAGTAAGTCACCACTTTCTCTGGATTTTCAACACTCTGGGAGAGCACATTACCAACTCCAACATTACTGGCATCACAATAAGATGCAAGACGTGGGGGGATCCGGATATAAAGCATTGGTGTACTGCTCAATGGCTCTTTCAGCTGCCTGTGGGAGTCCTCAGCCGACTCACCCCATGCAAACTTGTGCTCCTTTTTCGTGAGCTGGTGTAGTGGTGATGCAACAATGCCAAAGCTCTTCACAATCCAGCGATAGTTGGAACACAAACCCAGGAAACTCCATTGCTTCCTTCCACTGGTTTACACAGCCAGTCTACAGCACCTACCTTCTCATGGTTAGTGCGCATTCCTGACTCACTCACGATGTGACCAAGATGCTGGACTTCCTTTTGAAACAGGCAACACTTCCTGGGGCTTTAGTTGTTCAGCTCTGAATAAATTAATGTCGTCAGAAAACCTCTCAAATTCTTGTTTGAATGTCTTGCCAAAAACAATCGCATCATCCAGCTAGATCATGGCTGTCCTCCAATGTAGTTCTTCTAATACCATTTCATCAGATGCTCAAAAGTGGTTGGAGCATTACACAGCACTAAGGTCATAATCTGAAACTGCCAGAGTCCCTGGCTGTAGGAGAAAGCCGTCCTCTCTCTACCTGCATCTGCCTTCTTGACATGGTAGTACTTCGACATCAGGTTCTGCATCGAGAACCACTTCGCTCAGAATAGGGCATTTAAAAAAAAAACATCATGAACAATTAAACAAGGATATACAGGCACTCTTCAGAGCCCAGGATGAAGAACAAAAAATAAGCCCACGCACAACACTAGTCATGACTAAAGGAATTGCCCTGATGTATATTCTTAGGACGAAGTTGTCATCTGTCCCTTCCAGAAAGTAGAGTTTTAACAGTGATGTCTATGAGCGCCCGGTAGTCACACATCACCTCCAGGAACCATTTTCTTCTTCACCAACACAATTGCAGATGCCCATGGACTGTTGGATATTTCAATTAGGCCTTGTCTGCATAGATCTTCCATCACTTTCTTCATCTCCAGGCGGTGGGTTGGAGCTATCCTTCAAGTTGCTTGTTTTATCGGTTGATGATCACCTGTGTTGATGTGGTTTTCCACAAGGTCAGTGCATCCCAGGTCCAGGTCTACGTCCAGGATGCAGGGGTCGTAGATATCAGCAGAATACATGGCCAGGGTTTCATCATTATCTCCCTTCTGTAACCCAACACCCACTGGTCCCCCAAACCTATTGCAGCACCATGTAACTCCAACAGCCAACGCAAACTCTCTAGAAGTTGCCTATGGCTCACCACTTCCATCTGCCTGTCTGACCCTGAGTCATTAAACTACTGGGCATGATACTCCCTCACTCTCACCATACCCCCTCTATACACCTGCCACTGGTACCTAAGGATGTGCTGGTTGCTGATCCGTATCTAAAACTGTTCAAGAAGTTTTACTTCATTACCATACTCACTTCCTGTATTTCAATGCGCACTTTATCCTCCACTATACATGAATCCTCCACTTACGCTTCTCTTAGGCCACGTATTCTCTTTACCTTCCTGTATGACGTCATCTCTCGTTGTCGTTTCAGTTTCCTGGTCCCATCCCGATGCTCCTCTCGTGGGTGGCTAAGCTCCTGTCTGTTTCCACTTAGCAATTTCTCTAGTCATGACTAGTGTTGTGCTTGGGCTTCTTTTTTGTTCTTCATCCTGGGCTCTGAAGAGTGCCTGTATATCCATAAATTGTTCATGATGTTTTTTTTTTTAATGCAAGGAAGAAGGAACTAAGGATGAGCCCGCAAAACGGTTCCTTCCAAGAAAAAAAAAAACAATTGAAAAGAGAGCCAGATTCAAGATCCGTTCATTTTGAGATGCCTGGACACACAGTGTTTGAAAGACTGGAGATCATAGAATGTGGGAAATACAGTCAAAGGGAGACAGTTCCAGAGTTGCCCTGTTTCATAAATGAAGGACTGGGAGTAATGGTTAACTCTTCCATTAGAGAGTTGGACAGAAAAGGGATGAGAGTTTGTTTCTAGACGGGTGCTACGTGCCCGTCGTCGAGGTAGAGGGATGCAAGCAGACAGTTCAAAGGAGCGGTGACCATTGAAGTAGCGACATAAAAGAGATAAAGAGGGAACAGTGCGGCAAAGAGACAGAGGCTGAAGGGAGCCAGTTAGAGGAGGACAGCTGATGAGACTCCACCCTATTAAGAAGAGCTGTGTGGGGGGAGCCTCTCCACACATGACAGTTGTACTCTAAACAGGAGTGAATAAAACCTGTGTATAAAGTCAACAACTGTGCAGGGGTAAAGAAGGCACGGAGTTGGCTTAGCACACCTAATCTCTTGGAAGCAATATGATCTTTCTAAGATAAATCCCGAGTGAATGAAACCTCAAGCATGTTCGAGGATGACGTTGGTTTGAGCTGGATATTATTAAACATAAGTGGGTACTGCTGTGGAAGTTTTTGACGGGTTGATAGGTGTAAAAACTGAGTCTTTGATGCATTAAAAACAACAAGATTATTGTTACACCAGTCAGAGATACGAGCCAAGTCAGATATTAGGTGTGTCATAGCCTCATCCCTTGTTTGTTGAAGTAACTGCTGAGATGGACAGAGAGGAAATCGAATGGAAAGGTGAAAGGTGGAATCATCAGCGTATGAGAGGTTAGGGTTATATGTACAGCTTAGAAGATCATTGATGAATAAAAGAAAGAGAGGACAGAGCCCTGAGGAACACCACTGTTGATAGATCTAGAAGAAGAACGTTGGCCGTCTACAACAGCAGCTATAGAACGACCAGAAAGGAAACTATAGATGAAGGCACAGATAGAAGGATAGAAACAGTAAGAGGGCAGTTTGGAAATTAAAGATTTATGCCAGACTCAATCGAAAGCCTTCGAGATATCAAGCGCAATGGCAAAGCTTTCACAAAGTCCCGAAAGGAGGACGACCAGGAGTCTGAAAGGAAGGTGAGAAGATCGCCAGTGGTGCATTACTAATGGAACCTATACTGACGATCAGAAAGGTTGTAAAAGGAAAGAAGCTTTAAAATTTTTCTGTTAACAGATTCAAAAATTTTTGAGATACAGAATGTTAAAACTATTGGACTATAGTTAGAGGGCTGGGAATGGTCACCCTTCTCTGGGACTGGCTAAATGAGAGCAAACTTCCAGTAAGAAGGAAAGGTACAAGTTGAAAGACAAAGGCGAAAGAACCTAAGCAGGGTGTAGGCACAGAAGCACAGTTCTTGAGGACAACAGGAAGGACTCCATCAGGAACATATGCCTTGTTAGTATTGAGGTCAGTGATGGCAGAAAATACATCGGCTGAAGAAATTTTAATGTTAGCCATGAGGAAGTCAGAGGGAGAAGTGATGGAAGAACAGCACTGCAATCGTCTAAGGTATAATTGGAGGAGAAAGTCTGAGAGAAGAGATTTGCTTTATGAGTAGAAGAAATAGCTACAGAGCCATCAGAGCGGAAAAGAGGTGGGATGGATGATAAGGTAAAGTTGTTAGAAAGGTTTTTGGCAAGGTGCCAGAAGGAGTGGGAAGAATTCAAATTGGAAAGTTGAAACAATTTAGTACGGATGAAATTACTTTTAGCAGAGCGAAGAACATACTTAGCACGATTCCAGGCAGGAACATAAACAAGGTGTGATTCAGGGGTGGGTTGGCTCCGGTACCTTTTATAGGCCCTCTCCTTGTTGTGGACAGCATTAGAACAAGCGTGATTAAACCAAGGCTTTCTTGCATTAGTCAAAGAATATGAGAAAGGAATGTATGCTTCCTTGCCCGAGAGAATAACATCCTTAACCCGTCCAGTCCCGACCGGTTTTTTACACAGCCTACCCCCAGATCCCGACCGATTTTCAGCTTTTTGTTTTTTGGCTGAAATCTTAGGTTTGGGTGAGAAACATCGAAAATTCATACAGAATCGCGATCCTGAGGTAAAAAAATGTTGATACAGGTGTCACTCAACCTTACATTTTCCTTCTTTTTCAGTGTACCTGGCTAGAGAAAACGAACTATTGAAGGGTTAACTAATTCAAGCCACTTTAAATTACATATTTATTTCATTTATTTGGTACGAATTTATGTGTAGTACAAGTCTATATTGGTTTTCACACAATGATATAGAAGTTTATAAGCAATGTTCACTCACCCAAAACCCCAGTATATGGCACCTTCCCTTACAACATTACCACCTCATCACTTCTTTGTCCTCCACCTCAGGAATCACTTTCACCATGAATTTCGTCACTGGAGAGACCGTGGGGCAACAAGCCTTTACTGGCTAGGTTACTGCTAACAGGTGAATTGGCCAGTGTGGGGGAAGGGGGGGAAGGGGGGGTTAGGTGGGTCCAGGCAGTATCCCCGTTTGGCAGCAGGTAGAGGAAGGTCTCCCACATATGCCTACCAAAAAACACCCGCGAATGTTGAAAAATGTGCACACAATGGGCCTTGCAACTGCATGACGTACGATGCCCGTCGTTGGGTCTGTCCGCGGAAAAAAGTAGCGACGTGCATCGTACGTCGCTGGGACTCGGGGGGTTAATGCGCAAAGCACACTCAGATGGCCCCCGGCCATGGAAGCAATTATCATTCCAGGGAAAATGAAAGAAGTACTGCCTGAGGGCCCCCCAATCCGCAGCTCCAAAGTGCAACAGATGACACTTCTTTGGAGGGTCCACAGGCCACACTGGAGCAATAGGATAGGTTAAGGTAATAAGGTTATGATCGGAGGAGCCCAACGGAGAGAAAAGATTAACAATATAAGCAGAAGGATTAGTTGTAAGGAAGAGGTCAAGTAGGCTTGTTCATCAGGTGGATCAGTGAAAGGAAAAGAGAGCCAAAGATGGTGGTGAACATTGAAATCTCAGAGAAAGGAGAAATGGATATAATGTGTTCCATCGTAGAAGTAAGAGAGTCGAAGAGTTTTTGATAGTTAGTAGAATTAGTAGGTAAGTAAATAGCGCAGATATATTTAGTCAGAGAATGACATGAAAGCCAAAGTCAGAGAGTAGAGAATTCAGAAGAATCAAGTTCAGGAACACGAGTGCAAAATAGGTCATTGCATACATATACACAACAGCCAACTTTGGATTTGAAATGAGTATAGAGAAAGTAAGGGGATACAGAGAAAGGTTTGCTGTCAGTTGCCTCAGACAGCTGAGTGTCTGTTAAGAAGCGAAGCTGAAGTTTAGAGAAGAAGAGGTGGTGTTCAACAGAGAGAAATGTTGAAGAAAGGCCGCGAATGTTGCAGAAATGAAGAAGGAGTCAGACAGTGGTTCCAGGTATGTAGAGTCATCACCGGGAGAGGGGCGGATGATAAGGGCATTTTATGCCCCCCCCCCGGAAACTCCGAGGCATGGTGACAGATTGCCATTTTTCTTTAATTTTGAAAAAGGCAGTGTAGTGTGTACTGTGCAAGTAGACTGATGTTGACAGTTAGAGAAGCTTGTATTGGAAAGCATGCTGGTCTAACCTCTGAAACTGAAACACTGAAAAAGTTTAGCAATGGGGGATGGAAGGGAACTAGTCCTGAGGGCTGATGAAATGGGAGCTCCAGCTCTCCCTGTCATCAGCTATCCATCCACCTTAGGTGTACTGCCCTGCTCGACTGGTGCTACAGTCTAGCTGTTTCATTTGTTATTCATGCTGTGTTTCTCGATATTTCATTTGTTCTTCATGCTGTTTCTTTTGTTTTTGCTGTGCTCTGAACATTATGTGTATATCCTTCTTTTGATTTTCTTGCCTTTCTTTGAACATTGAGAGTATGTCGTTCTTCATGCTATGCTTCTCGATGATTTAATTTGTTCTTCATGGTGTCCTCAGAACGTTGCGTGTATATTTTTCTTTTGTTCTTCTTGCAGTGCTTTCAGTATTGCATGTATATCATTTTTCATTTCTCTTTGTGTGCTTTGGACATTGCAAGTATACCTGCAGGAGATACATCTGCCAGTTTGGCAACCTGTCCATGCATCTCCATCTCTCATAAGGTATCCCCACACCTGACACCAGTTGTTACAAGCGTAAGGATTCATTCCACTCCTGATACCAGTTGATCCAGCTGTCGGATTCATTCTACTCCTGACACCACTTGTTACAACCTTAGAGCTCGTTGATACGTCGAGAATAACACATAGATAGATCAGGCAGTTAAACAAGTCAGATGAACGCTTCTGGGCATTTTTCTTCTAGTTAGAGCTGAGTAACACTTGCGAAATACTGACTCTTCTCTCCCACGTTAACTTTGTCCTTCACTCACTACTATTCATTCACTGACTAACTCTCACTGAATCTCTGCTTATCTACTCCATCAGACAATGATTACTCTCACTGTGTGAGTCACTAACTCTATCACCGATTCACGGATTGTTCACTGGTGAAAAACACAACTCATAGCTAACTTACTAAAACTTCACTGTTTGGCACTCTGTCTGGCATACTAAATCGAACTGACTGACATGGGAGTAGAACGGTCTTTAACCCGGGGTGTTCCGTTGACGTATGGGTACGTCGCAACGTTTTGTCACAGCTAGACCCATTGACGTACCCATACGTTACCCAATTGCAAGGTCAGTCATTTGCACTATTTTCAAGTTTCACGGGTGATTTTTGGTAGACATATGTGGGAGACCTTCCTCTATCTGCTATCAAGTGGGGATACTGCCTGGCCCCACCTGACCCCCCCTCCCCCACTCCCCCCACACTCGGCAATTCACCCATCAGCAGTGACCTGGCCAGTAAAGACATGTCGCACCACAGTCTCTCCAATGACGAAATTCACGGTGAAAGTGATTCCTGAGGTGGAGGACAAAGAAATAAAGAAGCTAGAGCAAGAAACAAACAGAAGTGATGAGGTGGTAATGTCGTAAAGGAAGGTGCCCTTTGTGGATGTGTTTGGTGATTGAACAATGCTTCTATTGCCTATATAATTGTGTGAAAACCAGTATAGTCTTGTACTACACATAAATTCGTACCAAATAAATAAATAAATACGTAATTCAAAGTGGCTTGAATTAGTTTACCCTCCCATAGTTCGTTTTCTTTGAGGCCAGATACCCTGAGTAAGAACGAAAGGAAAGGCTGACTCATCATCTGTAGCACCATTTATAGGCTCAGGAGGGCGATTTCTCTATGTATTCTCGATGTTTCTCACCAAAAGAGAAGGTTTCAGCCAAAAGAAATTTTTTCCGAAATTGCTCAGGACTGGGGGCTATTGGAGGTAGGAAATAGGTCGGGACGTGACGAGTTAAGTGCTCTGATCTCCCTCCCTACGCTACTGGCTGCTTCTACTAGCGTAGTTCAAGATAGTCAAGTAGGGGAACTCACATTTCCTGACACAATAAAGCACATTCAGTTCTAGATTTTAGGAGAGAACTCACATTTTCTCTTACTATGATACATTTAAATTAACAATATCAATAACATTAATGACAAGGACCATAGTTGCTGCGCATGACGCTGAGGTTGTTATTTTCGTGCCCTGGTAACCAACTCATCAACAGTGCACCCAGTTTTATGCATAATGTGATATGCATGTGATATGCTTGGTATATGTTCATGTATAATAATATTGCTGTATGGTATATTTGTATATAATAATATGATTCATGTATAATGATACGAAATCAGATGCACTGTTGGCAGGAAGTTTGCCAGGGTACAATAATGACAACCTCAGAGTCGTGCGCTGCGACTGTATTTCCTAAGGTGGGATAGAACGAAAACAAAACAAAAGCCGAAATCTCCAGAATGTTCCTCACAGTTCGAGATACAAACACCAACCTAAACCAACGACAGAACACTTCATTTCAACATTGTTCCCCAGATCTTCAGATATAAAACACCACAAATACACCAGTCCTGTATGAGACAGCCCTAGCATGTATTCAATATGGACGGTGGATGTTAGTGCCAAAGTGGTGACATGTAGAGGTGTTGGGTAGATAGAAGGACTACTGGGCCTTGATAGCAGGTTGTGAAGCCTATGCCCAAAGTCAAACATATAAACAAAAATAAATAAATAACCTTGCTGGCATGATACTATCAATGACCTAATTGGAAAAGTGACCATCCTTGTTAGTATGTTTGCCAGAAATTCTACCTTATTGGAAGTCAGTTTGAATGTTCCTACACTAGAACTTAACTCTGCCGAAATTCCTTCACTAAAGATACAAACAACGTATGTAATATCAACCCATGACACTATACCAATCAATAAAGCTCCAGGTCCAGATGGAATTTTTCAAATCATTTTGAAAGCGTGTTCCCCAGAACTTGCTCCTGTTCTAGCTAAATTATTCAGACAATGCATACGCATGTTTTCAATCCATGATTATTGGAAAGAAGCCAATGTCCACCCAGTTCCGAAGAAAGGAAGTTCCTCTGATCCTTCTGATTACAGACCAATAGGTATCACACACATCTTCTCTTAGTAATTAAGACTGTAATTAAATGCATATTGTTAAACATCTTGAATACAACAACCCAATTAGCAACAGACAGTATGTTTTCCACCAAGAAAGATCCAGTATGGTAGTAGTAATAGTTGTTCCCTAGGCAGTCTGGCTGAACAGCCCCGAGTCCCTAAGGAAGGCAATGGCCGAGACCAGGCTTTCCCACAGAGTTCTCAGGGAGTGTATGTTGTGTTGTTGGCGTAGGTGATTGTGTGCAATGCCGTCTTCCATAATGTGCTTCATAGTATGGGGTGCTGTGTTACATCCTGGACTGACATCAGCGACAGAGTCATCCAGCCTCTTCTGATAAAAGAGGGCTGGATGATGCCTGGCCAGGTGGACCCTGTCCTCACGAGGGAGATAGAATTCAGAAGGGTGGGTATCAGGAGACTGTGCATGCAGTTATGTGTTGTCTTTAGTGACTGAATGAAGCAGCGAGTGATTTGAATATGGATATGCTTCTGGAAGCTGGTCTGAGGCGGGTGAGGGGTGAGAGATGACAGCATTTGTGTATGATATCGTGTGCTGAGTGTTGTTTTATGTTCCTTGGTGTGTGTGTGGATGTGTTGTCATGTAGTGTAGTGGATGCTGTGGGTTTGTGTAGGCTGTAGCAAGAATTTGGGTGCCTCTCATATCTAGATGATCCTTGACTTTGAGGACCTTGGTTTCTTGATGTAGGTGGTCTGTGGGTGTAGTAGCTGTGCAGCCTGTAATTATTATTAGGGCCTTGTTCTGTATGGTCTGTAGAGTATTGTACTGTGTTTTAGTGAAGTTAGGAGCCCAAGCAGGGCTTGCATAATTCATCACTGAACGTATATATTGATTGTATACTGTGGTTGAGGTTTCTTTGTTGTGTCCAAATGTTGAATGGGCAAGTGACCTCAGGGCATTGAGTCTTGGTGTTAATTTATCTTTAATGTTTCTGATGTGTTGTTTAACCCGCAGCGTCCTGGCAGATTTTCAACCACTAATCCCCTTCCCCCCCGAATCCCTGCAGATTTTGTGGGAATTTTTTTTTGGGCTCAAACCTCCGCTTTTGGTGAGAAACATCGAAAATTCATAGAAAAATCACCCACCTGACCTTTAAAAATGCTACCGTAGAGGTGACAATACACTCACCTGGCTTCATGCTGTATGGGGGCCTGGCTCCGGAGAAAACAGTAATATGGGAGAGGTAACTATTCCAAACCACTCATAATATGTATTTATTTATTTGATACGAATTTATATGTAGTACAAGAGTACATATTGGTTTTCACACAGTAATATAGGTGATATAAGTGTTGTTTCACTCACCAAACACATCAACATACTGCACCTTTTTTGGCGACATTAACTGATCATCGTTTCTGACTGTTTCTTCCTCTAATGCTAAGTAAACTTTGTCCTCCATATTGTCATCGATTGGGGAATAACTCTGGGCTTGAATTTCGTACCGAGGCGCAACATGTCTTTACTGGCCAGGTCGCTGGTAACAGGTGAGTTGCCGAGACAATGGTGTGCGGGGTGGGGGAAGTCACGCGAGGTAAGGCATTGTCCCTGCCTGGCATCGGGTAGAGGATGGTGTCACGTGTATATGTACCAAAAATCACCCGCGAAATTTGAAAAATGTGCAAATTACAGACTATGCCATTGCAGCGAGTTTATATACGTCAACAGGAGTCACAGTGACAAAACGTTCGGGCACATACAGTATATATATATCAATGGGAGTCGGCTGGTTAAATGACATTGATATATTATATGTTACACCAAGGATTTTGTGTGTGTGTGTGTGTGTGTGTGTGTGTGTGTGTGTGTGTGTGTGTGTGTGTGTTTGGTAGTGGAGTGTTGTTTATGGTGAGGTGTGGAATGTGACGTGTTCTGCTGTCCAGTTTGTGAGAAGGGTCACTGTAGATTTGGCTGGGGCTATTTTGAGCCTGTTTGTGGTGAATCATTCGTGTAGTGTGTTGAGTTAAGGTTGGAGGATGTGTGCAGCTCTGTTTGTGTTTTGATGTATACATGTAAGTGTGATGTCGACTGCATAGGAAGCTACGTGTATCTGTGGTGTTTGGGGTATGGGTATGTCGTGCATGTATAGGTTAAAGAGTGTAGGGGACAAAACAGATCACTGGGGGATGCCATTTGTGAAGTTTCTGATGTTCGAAGACTGACCGGCAAATGCTACATGTGCACATCTGCCTGCTAAGTAGTTTGCCAGCCATCTTTTTGTGTTATTGTGCATGTTTGTGTTGAATATTTTGTGAGGTTGTGGTAGGGGATGGCATCAAAAGCTTTGCTAATGTCTAGTGTGACTAGGAGTGTTCTGTGTGGTGGCCTAACTGAATTCATTCCATCAAAAACTCTTTGTGTACGGTCTGTAAGAAGAGTGTTTGTGGAGTGCAGTGGCCTAAAACTGTGTTGTGATGGGGCTACGGCGGTGAGGTGTAACTACTTGTCGCACCAGTCGTTCAGTGACTTTGGAGGGGGTGCAGAGGAGTGTGATGGGGTGGTGTAAGGAAGGTAACAAGGGATCTTTGTTGGGTTTGGGGATAGTGATGATATTGACATGCTTCCAGATGTTGGATATTATGTTGTGTGAGTAGCTGCAGTCTGATATGTTGGTGAGTGCTTGTATGCCTTGTGGTCCAAGGTGTATGTTCCTTATGTTGTCTGTTCCACATGCAGATGAGTGTTTAAGGTTGCCAATGATGTGCTTCGTCTGGTTGTAAGTGAAAGGTGCGAAGTCTGGGTCCGTGGGAAACTGTCTCTTATGTTGGGTGATATGTCAGTCATTGCGATGGGGGTTTAGATGGCTGACATGTGAAGAGTGACTGATGAGAGTGTTTGCTTGTTTGTTTGAGGGTATGGTGTCTCTTGTTCTGATGGCAGCATGTGATTGTGCAGTGTTGCTGTTGGAGAGTGTGATGCTGTTTAGTGTTTTGTAGAGTTTGCTGGTGTTTGTTTTGTGGTCAAGTATTTGGAGATAATTATTCCAGTTAATTGTTTGCTGTTCTGATATTTCATTGTTAATCTGGGTGTTGAGTTCTTGTATTTCTTGTACAGTGTCTTGTGTATAGGGTGTTGGGGAGTATCGTAGTGTGTCCCATTGACTGATGAGGCCTTGAATTTCTGGTGTGAGATTGGGGTTGTGTCTCTTTCTGTTGCCTCTAGGGATTTGACTTTTGTCTGCATTTTGTATAATTGTATTGAAAGTGTACACAATGGTGTTGATGCTTGTGATAGATGTACCGTTTGTTTCAAAGTGTTGTTCTGTTTCAGTTGTGAAGGCCTTCCAGTTGGCTTTCTTGTAGTTAGTGTTAGTGTGCCTGTGGCCAGCTGGGGTGATTCTGGTTTTGGTAGTGATAATGATTGGGAGGTGGTCAGAGCCAAGGGTTTTGACCACTCTCCAGGATGTTGTGGGGGCGAGGGTTGGGGAGCAAAAGGTGATGTTTGGGGATGATGTGAGGAAGAGGGCTTGGTGTGGGATATGGGTATGATGATGGAGATTATTCAGTATGAAAAGAGTTTCTCTTTGGAACTGTAGTACCAGCCCTCTGTCTGTGTCAGGGTTGTTGACATGCCAGGCCGACGCCTTGGCGCTGAAATCACCCAGTGTTGATATACATAGTCTCCTGGATTTTTTTTATCTTTTTAATAACAGAACAGAGGAAGGAAAAGCAAATGAATTTTTTAAAAATCCATACACCAGATTACTGGTGTCCTCCATTCATGAAATATCTGTAACAGTTGGACTTGAGCAGCTGTAAGTTGAATTTTGGAGGGAAACAACTCTGGGGAAGCGAGTTCCAGAGAGATGCAGTTCGGGGAATACAAGAATTCTGATAGGCGGAAGTTCTGCAATGTGGCTGTTTGACATTCCAGTCATGAGCTCTGCCAGATGCCCGTGTAGCATGAGGGAAGGCATGGAGAGGTGGCACAATGGACGCAACTTCGTCTGAGCATTTGCCATAAAAATATCTGTAAAATAATGCAAAAGGAGGCAACATGCCTTCTTACTTGTAAGGGAGGCAAATTATTAGTAATGGAAGGGTTATTAATAATTCCAGCAGCTTGCTTCTGAATTTTGTCTAGTTGATTTAATGCAACTTCTCCACATCCATTCCACAAGGGTGAGCAATATTCAAGCTGAGAGCGCACATGACTCTTGTAAATTATAGCTATCTTCTCGTCAGTGAAGAAGTTACGGACTCTGTATAATAATCCAAGTTTCTTTGAGGTGGTTTTAGCAAGTGATCTGACATGAGAGGTCCAGGTGAGGGCACTGTTAAGCATCATGCCACACATGAGTAATTTGTGTTGCTCCACACACTCTTAGCTCCCAGTAACTTTAACATCCCTTACCAACCCTCTATTAGCCCTACTGACCAGGGAGTAGCCAGTCTGGCTACTATTTCCTCCAGACTCGTATATATTCAGCCTGCTCTCTCTGTCTCTTCCTAATATGTGTGTTGCAAACAATCATTTTTTCATTGCCTCCCAAAGTAGAGTATCCTTTCCCTTTCCACATTCCTCGTATCATATGCGCATCCTTCACATAAACCCTTCATATCCTTGAGTTGCCTGACGCACATGAGCAATTAAGTCCTCTCCCGGAACTACAATCTCATCATCCCCCATACCACTCACTCTACTACATGAATCAAGTCATCCCAGAATTTGTCTTTTCCTACAGTATCCAAGCCAGCCTGTCGGGCATATGCAGAATAAAAAAAAAAATAAAGCCTACCAGTCAAAATTTTCCTTAATATAATCCTTTCATTCACCTTCACTACATTCATGACATATTCCCCCATTTTTCCCAAACCAGCACACCCACACACTGGTATCTGTCTGCAATTCCTTGCCAAAATTGCTTATATCTACAATCCCTCTTGGCAATCATTCTGGCTGATCCACCCCTGTACCAAGTCTCCTGTGCACAGCTAACATCCACCCACCTCCTAATCATAGCCTCAGCCACTTCTCTCACTCTACCCTAAAAACTACGCACATTCCGAGATGCTACCCTAATACCCTAGGGTGATTTAATTTCCTCAGGCAAGTGCTTTTTCTCAGTGTTTTTTGTCATGTCGATAAAATTAATCAAATGGGAGAGACACACCACAGGCTCCTCCCATCTGCACAGTCCCAAGGCCTGGTATGGGACCTGGGACCCATAGCATACCAGTCGTGACCAGTGGCTGTGGCAGTGGAATCGGGGCACCCTGCCAGGACAGCTACAGGAACACCCTCAAAGTACGCCTTGGCACTTTAACTGCCTCACTCTTATGCACCCACTGATAGGGCAGCCTCCTGGGTCGGTATTCCTGGGTTCTGGCCCCCTGTCTATTGGGTGGAAGCGGCAGCCTGTGAACTGCATTGCCCTGTACCCTTTGGCACAGGTCTGAGCCTCATCCCACCATAGTCCCCAAAACTACGCTGGCAGAGCCCGCATCACGTTTCCTCTCAATAGGTCGACCACAAGATACCGGGGGCAAAGTTTTCTGGTTGCATGCGTCAACCTCTGTGACGTAGTGGGGTACGTTTTGTGATATATAATACTAGTGTAAAGTAGTGCATGAAACA
>JAGKTI010013469.1:0-22987 GCA_018397915.1 Birgus latro
GTGTAACTGAGACACTGAAAAAGTTCAGCAAAGGAGGATGGTCAGGAACAAGTCCTGAGGGCTGATGAAACGGGAGCTCCAGCTCTCCCTGTCATCAGTTTTCCATCCTCCCTGGGAGTACTGCCCTGCTCGACTGGTGCTACAGTCTCCTCACCCTAAAAACTGAGGAGAGGGTCCCTAGTCCCCTCCCCTGCCCCTTTTAGTCGCCTTTTACGACACGCAGGGAATACGGTGGCGGAATTCTTCCTAACACAACCTGGCCGCAAAGTAGTAGTACCACCCCACAGTGCGGCCAGATTGTTTCCCCCCTCGTCACAGGGTGCAAATTACTTCTGTTGCCCTAGTGGCAAGCCACATGTAGTCACTTTCCCTCTTCTTTGACAGTACTATACAGCCACCAACCCTAGATATCAGCACCTTTGTTTTTACCTGCACATACCCTCAAGCCCATGTGCCTCATTCCATCTCGTTACTTCTAAGACTTTCCATCTCTCTTCTGCCTCCCTTCCAACACCAAATCATCAGCATACAACATCTCCCATGGGAATCCATCTCTAAATTCATGTGAGAGGGCTTCAGGCACCATGATAAATGATCAGGGGCTCAAGATTGACCCCTGACTCCACAACAGGACCGCATCATGGTGTCGCTAACCTCACTGCTCGTTCTGGCTGGGCTACTGACCCAGACCTCCCAGTCCATCCCCAAGACCGCCTACCTCAAGCTGATCGATGTCTGGTACATGGCGCTCATCTGCGTTGACTTCCTCATCATCGTGGTTCTGGTGGTGATTGAGAGTCTAAGGCGACATGTCAGCTCGTCCACGTCACTCAGGCCACCAGCAAAGGTCAAGATGATTGGCACAAGTAACCAAGACAAAGATTCGTCCGGCAGACTTATGGTGGAAAACCAGAGTAATGTTGGTGCTGCTAAACTTAATAAGATCTCCATCATAGTGTTCCCCATCATCTGCCTCCTCTTCTTTGCATGCTTCTTTTATGTTGCATCTGTTTGAAGTCTGTTGCCTCACCAGGCCCGAGATGCAGTGTCAGTCCTTATGCTGTGCTTACCATTGATTCTGTACTCATACATTCATGCCTTCATGTTAAATGTTCCGACTGCCACACAAACCGCACTGGATGGCAATCATGATGTGTACAGTACAACATACTGTGGAAAAGAGTGAACACAAAGTGGAAAAATTCTGAGCATTTTTCCATGACAGGTTAATGTGTGAAAGGGCCTACTGCTGCTTATTAGTAGAACTTCTAACACTGAATGGCTTATTCTTTTTTAACTGTAGTGTCAACAAAGTATAATTCACTAGTACCTAGGTTATTAATGCTGCAAATATATTACCATCACGTAATAAAAGGCTTAATTTCCCAGTCTCCCTGATTCAGGTTTTTAATAAAGGTCCGGGTGAATATTATCAAAGGATCTATTTTACTTTCATTTTTTTCTCTTCAGGTCTTCTTTTTAACCCTCAAGATGCGGGAAGTGTCTGTCTGGTGAATATAGTAGTTCATCACAAGCTGGAACGTATTACAGTTTTCTGTACTCCTGGGCAAAACAATCATAACAGTTATTAGTCTTTTGGTGCCTTTGTTTTTTTCTTTACCGTAGTTGTTGTTATTGTTGCTCCATTCCAGCCTGTCTGGCCGAGCAGACCTATCGATCATTGGCAAACAGCTGCCTTCCTACTGCAGGCAGTAGTACCTCGCCGGGGTCGGTACTGGGTTCTTCCACATGGCAAAGTGTGGGGATAATTGAGGAGGCATAGCCCCCCAAAGGATGAGCTGTTTATAGGAGACAGTAATTTGTCATTTAAAAAGTAATTTAAGCAGCCATTAAAAACAGCCACTGACATAGCGACTAAAAATAACCACTAAAATCAGCCTTTAAAATCAGCCACCAAAATCAGTCACTAATAATGGCTATTAAAATAGTTTTAAGTTAATTTATAAAATCCACATTTAGTTAAAATGCATTTCTGTAGCATTCTGGACCATTAGTTACATACGTTGTTTTTATATTGGCCATGGGGACCATTAGTTACATACATTGTTTTTATATTGACCATGGGGAGACGTGTGCTTCTTCTAAGTGACTGATAGCCACTGATATTCGGTATGAATCGTCCACGGTTGTCAGTCTCTTTTCAAGTTGCGTGAAGCTCCTTTACCCAGGCGGAGCTTTCCTCTGGTCTGTGACCCTTACCACCTAAGAAAACGTGTGCCCCGGCTTTTATCCTCAGTTTGTTTCTGGCCCATCTTCCCCTACCCTACCAGGCCTCTCTCCTTGACATCTTTAATGACAGCTGGGCGCTGGGGGTCTTCCCTTCTTGCTGGAAAGCCTCTCACCTTCTCGCTTTCCCCAAGCCAAGGAGGGACCCTTCTTCTCCAGCTTCATACAGGCCGACAGTGTTACTATCTAATGCAATGTTGGGAAGGTGTATTAAAGGATGATGTGCCACCAGCTTTCCTAGTGGCTTGAGCATGACTGCTGCCTGTCTGAGATTCAGTGTGGATTCCTTCCTGGGAGGGGGGCATCTGATGTCCTGCAGTATGACTATCACATTCATCGGGCACACTGTCACCAACACATACTCTTGGCAGTCGTTGCATTCCTCCAGGGGACCTCTGACTCTGCCTCCCATTATGGGATCCTTTGCAAGTTGTGTTGTCTCGGTGACATAGGCCATTTGCTTGGGTCTGGAGTTTATTGGAGGAGCGGTCCTTCTGCGTTTCCCTAGGATTTACTGTACTTACTCCTCCCCCACCCTGGTCAGGTGGGCAGTACCACAAGGATCTGTTCTTAATCTCCTTCCTTTTAATGTCTTAACGTCTGGCCTCGCCTCTGCTCCTCGTGGAGTGTCCGTCTTGGTTTATGCTGATGGTGTTTGCATCCTCTGCAGTGCTGCCTATTTATGGGAGGCTAACATCACCTCCACCAGGCTGTGGATGCTTTTGCCACCTTGGCTGCAGACTGGGGATTAACAATTAATGCGCACAAAAGTGCTCTTATGTGCTTCAGCTATTTGAAGCTCCCCTCCATGCTGATGGTTCAGCTTGTTGGGGAGGCTCTCACCCTGCAGACGCTTCACAAATTTCTCAGCCTCCATCTGGAGTCCCCGTCTCAGCTGGACTGTCAGCTGCTCCATCACATTTCTGTCCTTCCATCCAGCCACCCAGTCTCCTCCTCTTCCTGCCTCCCACCTGGGGTGTTTTTGCTCTGACTCCTCTGCACATCCTTGGGCTCACAATCCCTGTTGGGATGTTGATGTCATCACCAGGTAGCGGTTGGGCCACATGGGCCTCACAAGTCACCTATACCGTTTGGGTATAATAGAGCACCCTTGATGCCAGTGGTGCCCCCAGGTTATAGAGACCATAGAACATTTTATGTTGCGGTGCACGAGGTTCTACTTCCTCCACACATTCTTGAGAGACTGCGTGGCATCTCTGGGAGTTTTCAACCTGTCTCTGCACATCCTCCTGAGGTGGAGCGGTGGGGACCCTCGGTTATGGCAGTGTGTCATGCAGTACACATCTTACTTCATCAGTAAATCTAGGCAGTTCCTCTGCATTTAACATGAGGCCCTGAACAGTTTACATCGGATGGGCATTGGGCCGATGTTTTGGCTGCATCCTTCAAACTCACAGGAAGAAGAAAAAGAAGCATCCTTCGCATCCTCATACATACATTCTCCTGACAACATTCAACAGCGTCCCATCTACTTCATATGTTTTCACTGCCTTCCACAGTCGGTGTCTATCTACTCTGCCATATGCTCTCTCCAGATTGATAGAGGCAGCACACAACTCCTCTCTTATTTAAATACGTCTCCACTAAACATTTTAGAGTGAATGTCAGATCAAGGCAACCTTTCCTTCCCTAAAACTACCTTGTTATCCTCCAACTAAATCCTTACTTATTTCCATAACTCTGTTGACAAGTATCCTAGTATATGTTTTTCTCATTATACTGAGAAAACACACGCCCCTATAATTACCAGACGCCAGTTTGCTGAGAGCCATCACCAGGCCTGGGGCAAGATTATCGACAATGGGCCCCTCCTCTCCCTGGAAACTCTGCTGAATATATTATACTCGAAGTCTAGCTCACTGCTGCACTGCTCCCTAACTTGTGTGTCACGGCTCGTTGATGTACTGTATTACCAAAAGAATCATGGCGAGCCATGGTACCTCACTCTGTAAAACAACAATAATAACTACAAGGAAATTATAGTATATTACCTAAAGGAAAAAAAGAAAATATTATTTAGTATGTATTTGTTGTTGTATTTGTATGTCTGAATGATGAGTCCACAAGAGGTTAAAACAAAAGAAGACGGTGGGTCAAAGTCTTTCTTTTAAGTATTGCTCGGTCCCTTCAGTGTGGCAATTATACAGTAAGACACAAGTCTGTACTGTTATACATAGCCTCTTTGTATTGTGTTTGGATATAACTATTCCTACTTACTTTTATATATATTATTTGGAAATTCAGTGTCATTATTGACAAACTACACTGTTATATTTTCCTCCCACTTGACACTAACTTAGAGGGTGCCCCCCCCCTTGGGCCTGGGCCCAGGGGATTATCCCCAGCTGTCCCCCCACTCCCTCCTTGGCCCTGCCAGACACTTATTTTTCACTTTTCCCTGTGTATAAGGCAACTATTATGTCTGATCTCCAATCCTTCAGGACCCAACCTTATTCCCAGACCAGTCTACACATTTTCCATATCCATTCTATCTCTATCTCTCCCCCATATTACAACATTCGTCACACAGTCCATCAGTTCCTGATCTTTCCTCATTTTGACTTTCTTCATTGCTTCAACTATTTCATTCTACTGATCTCTTGCTCTCTTCTCCCAGCCATTCCCTAATCACTTGTACTTAAGCGACTTTCATACTCTGTAACTGTAAATATGGTACAGTATATTAAACAAAACTTTTCTCCTACAAGTCTGATTTGCCAGAATTCCCTCATTTGTAGTGGCAGCTGTAGCCTATGCATGAAGCAGCAGTACTTTGGAACACATCCCTCATGCATTAGTATCAAGAACTTACTGTATAAACAGTATCTGCCTAATTATAATCTAATCCTTTATTGCCTCTTCAACAGTGTCGCGGCTCAGCAGGTAATTACCATAACGTGAGAGTGAACAGTTTTTTTGACTGTAGCATTAATGCGATCGCAGATATCTGGCAATGGTATGAAGCTTTTCCATTGCGATTCCGATCACTTAATTCTGGAAGAGGTAATACCGTGGTTTACATAGACATGAAGCAAAAAAGTTAATGTGCGTGCAAAGCAGTAATGGCCTATCTGTTTACTGTACCGAGGCCTTTTCCTCCCTGGGGATAGTGTAATAAATGAAATGAAACTGAATAAATTAATCACTGTTCAAGCCCTCGCGCTTGAATCGCGCGCATGTTACCACTGAGCCAAAGAGAGGATCTCCACTTTGTCTCTGATGATGATGATGATGATGAGATTCGCCACACGGGTGTGGCAAGTCTCTGGGCAACGCGGGCTTTTATACACCCCATTACATCACTCTTTTCTCCCCCTAGTGATTAATTTGGTCAGTCTCGCTCTCCCACATGGTAGCGTAGCATTGGAGGCCACCACTGGGATGTAAGGCTGTCAACACGACATAGTGGCCCTCATGGCCCTTACCTCACATCCCACACCGCTGCCAACCAATGTAATAATTGAAATGAAACTAAACTGAATAAATTAATCACTGTTCTGGCCGAGATTCGATCTCAGGCCCTCGCGCTTGAATCGCACGCACGTTACCACTGAGCCAAAGAGAGGATCCCCACTTTGCCTCTGGGCAACGCGGGCTTTTATACACCCCATTACAGTAGTCGAGACAGGACGACACACTCACCAAATTACTCATCCACACACACACACACACACACACACACTTACTCATATTTTACCCTCAAAGGGAAGTGATGGTAAGCCCCCCAAATCTCTAGACAGCAAATTCTGTAATAACTGAAGGGCTCATTTAAACTTCTAAGTGTTTGAGGCGCCATCTTTCCAGGTCCAAAACAATAAATCTTGTGACTTGAGAATTAGAAACTTGCATTTTTTACCGATGTAGTGCTTAGTATTTGTTTGCAGTCAAGAGCATTCTCAATCCAATATTACAGCGGAGGAAGTAGAAAGATGGTGGAAGCTAGCGTCAAAGAAATCTTGTGGCTCAGCTGGGATCAGGCTGAGATGCATCTGCAATACAAGTGTTGGATGCTGCTGAAGGTAGGCCAGACACTGTAAATAAGGAGGATTTCCTTAAGACCTGTAAGAATTTTTTTTTCCTTTTTTCTGTTAGAATACTTGCTTTCGTACACCCACAACCTAACACTATCATCATACCAACTGATTGTCACGAGTCTGTGTGCTTAGGCGTATTGTATTGTGAATTTAATTATTTATAGGCTATTATTTGATGACCCACCGATGTTATTTTCCCTTTCGTGGCATTATTTATGTATTTTCAACATTCATAACCTTATTTTCCTTCATTGGTGCACAACTCCCCTAGCATGCCATAGAATTCTAGGTCAGTACCTATGCTGTTTCGGAGAACCATGGATTTTAATTATGACAAGAGGTTTTTCCTCCTTTTTTCATTTTGTGTGAATCTATCAAATGTAACCTTCATGCCTGTTGCAAATCAACAGTTTCCAAGCTATGCCCCTTCCGCCATTTAACAATAACAATACTGGTGGGGAATTGAGGCATTTGGATGGAGGAGCTTGGCTTAAAACGATAATTTCAGAAATCTGTCAATCTATCTGTCTATAATCAGATACCATAATCCCGCAAGGGGTGGCCATTTGACTTTTAGCTAGTTGTTTTATGGAGAGGGGCACTAACCCTCTGCCAGCCCACTTGTTAATATGTAGGAAACGTATGGGTTCGTTATGTGTTTACCACTCAGCATTATAATAGGTTTCCTGGTACAGGAAACCATTAGGCTTGTCATACAATGTAAATCCACAAGAAAGTGAGAGTAATAAAAAGTGACACAAAAGATGAGAGTATGGTAGAGATATATGAAATTGAAACAAAAAGCACCAGGGGAAAAAAAAATATCCTAACCCCCCATGGGGGCTCTGTCCTCCAGACCCCCTGACGGTATTAACCATCCCATTGCATTAATGTGTAACCTTCAGAATGCAGAAATCTTATTTCAATGTATTGGTTATTTATTTATTTATTTTTTTTAATATGATGATAAAACTAGATCAAATCACAATAAGCTCCATAACAAAATTACTGTTCTCACTGGGGGGCTGTGCATCCCAGACCCCCCACAGCATTAAACAGCCAATCACCTTCAAACCTAGCCTTCAGAATGCAGAAATCATATCTTCTTAAAGGTTGGACAAGGTCCAAATTACCATAAATATTTATTTCTGTAATAACATGGTAGTTTAAGTATAGGTCAGTCACCTGCTCTTGGTAACACAATGTGAACTCTTAATAAGTCAGTAGCTGCAGCATCTTCTTTGATAAATTTCTTCACAAATGCCATGTAATTGTAAGATCAGCCACCACTTCCACCAGCCATATTCTAACCAATTTCAAATTCAAAGTTGAGGAGGCATGGCTGCTTACATACATGTCATATGGCCCAAAACACTGGCTCCCATTGGCTTCCCTGCTTCAGTCTAATTGGTCGGTACGTCTGCCATGCGTACTCACCATTGCCTCTCTGTCTGTTCTTCCTCCACAAATGAAGGTCAAATTAAAAGTTTTTTACTTTGGTATTGTTCATTTGTGACAACTACTACTGTTGAAGGAAAGTTAGTAGAAGGTGAGATCTATAGACTGTCAAATGGAAATTTCCCTAGTTCTGTGGTTGTCCAAAATGACAAATTGTCCAAATTCTGAACCCAACTAAACAGCATTTTTACAGAATTACTCCCAACTAACTGAGACTGAAATTAATATTGTTACATTTTAGAGGTTCGTTGATAGGTCAAGAACGATATGTGACTGGTTAGGTGGTTAATCAAAGGCAGTTGAACACTTCTGGGTTTTATTCCTTCTTAGCACAGGTCAGGTACAATTGTGAAACACTGACTTTTCTCTCCTGTGTTAACTTTGTCCATCACACAACTACTCATTCACTGACTGACAAACTCACTAACTGACTCTGTCTGACTGTTCTGTTCTCCACTGGTTACTTTCACTGTTTGGCTCACCAACACTCTCACTGCCTCACTGTCTGTCCACTGATGAAAAACTGAACAGCCATGCACACAACTCACTCCATATCTTACACTTGGCTAACTAACTGCAAGAAGGGAGGGTCCCTTAAAATATCCTCCCCCGACTCCACCTAATAGTACATCCCAGAATGTTCAAGAGCGTAGTTGAGAACTAACATCTTTGGATGCAATAATGCACATAAATTAACAATGTACAGTAACAATAATGACAGGAACCAATTCCTCAGGTAAGAGGGAAATTAAACAGACATGTCAAAATCTCCATAATGGTCCTCACATCTCCAGGTACAAACATTACCAAATCCTATGGCACAACACTTAATTATTAGAATATTCCTCACATTTCCTGATATTGACCACTAGCCTAATCCCGCCGGTATAATAATGTGCTCCCCTTGTAGTTTATGAATTTTAATGAATATTTTAGGAATTGTTTATGAATATTTAAGGAATTTTTTTGAGGACATGATACATGTTGGAGATGGAGCTGGAGCTAGCTCAGCAGTTGGCAGCAAGGACAAGTAGTGGTTGGTAGTTGTTGCCGCTCCTGACATTGAGAGGGTTCTTCCTCAGCATTAAGGGGTTCTTGTATGTAGCATGTGATAAGAGCGTAATACTTTATGGTAGCGAGACATGGGTAGTGAAGGAGGAGGATATTTATAGTCTCAAAACTACAGAGATGATAATGACTAGATAAATGTGTAGTGTATCCTTGAATTACAGGCATCAGGGGTTATGATTACAAATAAAGAGATGAGAGGATGGATGGGACTTAAATGTGATAGTGTTGTGATGAGAAGGGTAAATTGAAACGGTTTGGGCACGTGGAGAGTATGGAGGATGGCAGGGAGGGGTGGCTTAATCGGTAGAGAGGTGGCCTGCAGTCCTAACAGAGTCAGGTTCAAATCCCTGCTGGGGCAGGGAACAGTTTAAGGATTTGAATTTCATTAAATCAAGCTTTACTGATCTACCAGTAAACCCACCGACGTCGTAAAAATACCCCCGCTAATACCAATACACTGGTCCTGTATGAGACAGCTCTAGCATGTACTGTATTTAATACGGACGGTGGGTGTTAGCGCCGAAGTGGTGACATGTAGAGGTGTATGGTATGTAGGAGGACTGCTGGGCCTTGATAGCAGACTGTGAAGCTATGCCCAGAGTCGGACACATAAAAAAAAAAAAAAAAAAAAAAAGCTTGGTGCAGAAGGTGAGAGGTGTGATCATTGAGGGTAGAGTTGCGAGAGGCAGGCTGAAAGAGACTTGGGATGAGTACATAGGTGTAACCTCAGGACTAAGGGGCTGAATAGGGAGGTTACTAGAAATCGAGGAGTGTGGAAAGCCTCCATTCGGTGACCAAGGCTGATGTATGCAAGCATGTTGGAGCCCTCATAAGTGGACGTGACTTCTCAAGTGATACACATTGCAGTATTTGGACTCTTAGCCACTGACTTCTAGATTCAGGGATGCACCGAATGAATGTATTTGTGCAGGCAAAGTATAAAAAGAACTGTGTTGTATTTCAGGTGAGTGGCGAGAGAGCAGCTGGAGGTGGATGAAAAGGCAGACAGCAGTTAGTGCAGTAGAGTACACTCTTTTGACCCCAGCTTTAAGGTAATGATTGTGGCATGACAGTTCTTTATGCTATCTCTCCAGGCTCAGTGTCCAGAAGGTGCTGTACAATGTTCTAGATTCACAGATATATATATTGGATAACATTTCATTTCTTCCTAATGGCAGGTCTTGTTCCAGATCCCCACATGTGAAGTCAGATCAGTGAAGCTGACACAACAGCAGTGTAATCATCAGGGAGCTGCCTTAGTATTAAATGACAGGTGTGGGCAGGAATGAGGTCACAGCATATATTGTTGCTCAGAAGAATGGCTGGTTGCATTGTCAGAGCTCATCCTGCAAGAAGAACCTCAACCAACTCTTTGTGTGTAATATGTTAGAGCTCTACATTATAAAACATTCGGTAATCATCTGATGTCTGGGAAGGGTGAAACCTGGATATTTAACTGTTGTGGTATCTTTTATATCTATAGTTGTGCTACAAGTGCTGTGTGTATAGGCTAAAGGATAGGTCTTATTATGACAGCAGTTTCATTCTTATCATCATCACCAGCAGAAGCCTTTGACAGTTAAGTTTTACCATTCAGTCCAAACAGTTCTGTGAAGTTCATGTATTTACTTTGTTCTCTGCATATCTCTTTCTCTCCTTACATCTTCATTTTCTTATTCACTTACTTTGGTTGTCCATATGTTATTTGGCATATAGATGACTTGCCCGTGTCCGCTCTGGATAAATTGATCACAGATAGTTTTTTTTTTTTTTTTTTTTAGCCATTGAAGAAACCCTTATTCCATTTGATATGTAACATAATTATTCCCATTCTTCTCTGAGGAATTGCCAGTTTATACTAAAAAAATTTCTGTAGACACGAGTTTACCCATTCTCAAGTTTAAATGGAAACTAGACACTGATTATATAGCTACCCTCCTTATTTAAATACTGGGAAATTCATATTCTTCATGTTGCTGCTTAACAGAAGCCCTTGTCCCATTCCTATTCTTTGCTTGATTTACGAACTGGTATTGTCTAGACTGCCAGTACTAGGTGTAAAGAGTCTTCAGTGTAATCCGACACCTCTTCAGCCATTTTTACTGGGGACAGGGAAGGAATCTTTGTACTGACACATATATATATGTTAGTAATGGCATGTGTGTTGCTGAGGTATTTTTCACTAACAGTATCTGGTTTGTTGACAGTTGAGATTCACTAGTAGTAATGTATAGGGTAGACATGTACTGTTCATTGGAAATGATGTACTTGTTGGCAGGTATAGTTCAGTTGTGAATTGGGTATTTTTACATAATGACATATTGGTCAGTGATCACATTTGTGGCAGATAGTAAGGATAGCAGTGAGGTGGAGCAGAGTGGAAAGTTGACAGTTTTGCAGGCATTAAGTGGGCCAGGATGGACGGTGTAATGGAGGTTGTTAAGGAGGAGCCAGATGTGAAGTTAGAGTGTGAACTAAATGAGGATATAGTGGAGGGGGTTAATAAGGAACCAGGAGTGAATAAGGTTGCGTGTGATGAATGTGGTAAACAGTTTAGTAAAAAAAGCAACCTTACCCGACACCAGCTAATAATTCATTCAGGAGTGAGAAACTTTAAGTGTGATAAATGTGGTAAACTGTTTGATAATAAAAGCAATCTCTCCAAACACTTACTAATTCACCTGGGAGTGAAGAATTTCAAATGTGACCAATGCAATAAAGTGTTCAGTGAGAAGTGCAAGCTCACCCAACATCTGCTAGTTCATTCCGGGGCAAAGAAATTTAAGTGTGACAAATGTGGTAAACTCTATGGTTACAAGAGTGTTCTTACCCAGCACCTAGTAGCTCACTCAGGAGTAAAGAACTTCAGATGTGATGCCTGTGGTAAACAGTTTAGTGAGAAAGGCAGCCTCAGCAAACACATACTAGTGATTCATTCGGGTGTGAAGAATTTCAGGTGTGATGAATGTGGTACTCTATTTCGTTACAAAGGTGATTTCAATAAGCACCTACTGATTCATTCAGGAGTGAAGAAATTCAAGTGTGATGTATGTGGGAAGTTGTTTAGACGTAAACAGGACATGGCAAGGCATATTGCCATTCACTGAGAAGTCGGAGTACCACCAGAAAAAAAAAAAATCAACAGTGCCTCATCCTTCCTACAGCCATGTGGTTGTAGTAGCAGTGTATAATCCTGATGTATTAAATGTCTATCTATCTATCTATATATCTAGGCTGCTTCCTCCAAGAAAAGGGAGGTAGCCAAGACAGGTCAACACACTACCAATTAATTCATCCACTCATACACATTCATTTGCATCTTAGCCCTAAAGGGGAGAAGGGACAGATCCTCACCGTACCACACTGCACGAGGGTCAACTACAAAGTGCAGTCAGTGACATCCGTAGCAGGGCCCGACAGCAAAGCTGGTTTACCCCTGCTACATCATAATGGATCCAGCGCCTTACCAGCACCTGACCTGATCAGCTGATCAGACAAAATGCAGGAGAATATCCCCTAAGTTCTGTGTCATCATTTATTCATTCACAATTTCTCTCCATTCATTTCTATCACGCACAGCCACTCTTCCTTGCTCAACAGACAACCCTCTCGCATCCAATGCTCTCTTCACACTGTCCATCCACCCTATTCGTGGTCTTCCTCTCAGCCTTACACCTCGCACATCAGATCTAGTTATCTTTTTCACCAATCGCTCATTATCCATTCTCTCCATATGCCCAAACCATCGCAACACCCTCTGTTCAACTCGATCAGCCATCTCCCGAACAATTCCAGTTCTCCTTCGCACTTCTTCATTTCTCACTCGATCCATACGCGTCGTTCCACACATACTCCTCAGCCACCTCATCTCCATTACATTCAGACTTTTCCTCTCTGCTACACCCATATTCCATGTTTCAGCCCTATATAATGCAGTCGGTACCACAACACCCTCATACAGCCTTCTCTTTACATCCATTCTGAGTGAACGACATCCAAACACTTTTTTCATTCCTCCCAGCACCTTTCCAACTTCATTCATTCTAAACTTCACTTCTGCATCTATTCTTCCATCCGCAGCAACATGTGACCCTAAATACTTAAAACACTCAACCTCCTCAAGCAACTCACCATTCAAAACTGTATTCATCCTCCTACCATCTACCAACCTCGTACACTTCATCACTTTACTCTTATTCTCTTTTATTTTCAGTTTCCTCCTTTCACACACCCTTCCAAACTCCTCTACCAACTGTCTCAATCTCTCCTCTGAATCAGCCACCAGTGCAGTATCATCCGCAAACAGCAGCTGCTTCAGATTCCGTTGATGCCCTTGTCAGTGTCAGACTCACATCTTGATCCATGATGCACATGTCAGACATTAACATTTCAACAGGGCAGATACAGATATCCAAATCTGCATCCTTATGGATAATGATGGTTGTATGTATGAATAGAAATATAATTAAAATCAACCTTTAAACTGTAATTGATGTAATTATACACCATAACATTTAATAAGTTTAGAGAGTAGTGTCGCAAAAGTCTATCTATCTATCTATCTATTGCCAGACGCCTCAATCCCGCACGGGGTGGCCACAAACAAATCACCTCCATGTCGCTCTGTCCCCCGCCATCTCACTTCCCTTCTCCCAGCTCACACCCCCCTCTCTCATATACCTCTCCACTCCATCCCTCCACCTCATCCTTGGCCTCCCCCTCCCTCTCCCCCCCTTCACCTCACTCACATACACTCTCCTCATCAGTCTCTCACCCTCCATCCTCTCCACATGCCCAAATCACCTTAACATGTTTCTCCTAACACTTCCTATCACGTCCACATCCACACCACAATGCTCCTTCACTTCCTCATTTGTTAGTCTGTCTCTCCATGTGACTCCACATGCTCCTCTCAAATAACTCATTTAAATTGCTCTCACTCTTGACTTCTGTCCCTGCAACAGGGTCCAAGCTTCACTTCCATATGTTAGAGATGGTGTCACAATACTGTCATGTAGCAACTTTTTCATTTCCATGCTCACTTCTCTGTTTCTTATCACTGCTTTCAACGAACCAGCAACCTTCCTTCCATGCTGCACCCTTTCAATCACTTCATCCTCCAGACTACCATCCTTACTCATCACACTACCTAAGTACTTAAATGCACTCACATTCTTCATATCCTCCCCATCCAATCTCACTGTACATTCACTGACTTCACTTCTCTCGAAGACCATCAATTTACTCCTCCCTACATTCGCCTTTAGATTCCGCTTCTTACACACTCTCCCAAACTCATCTACCAAGCCTTGCAGCTCCCCTTTGTCTTCACTCAACAACACAGTATCATCTGCAAACAACAGTACAGGGAGTTTCCAAACACTTCCCTCTCTTACTAGGGCCGCTCCAACATCCACTGCCCGACCTTGTATCTCTTTTATAATCCCATCCATATACAGATTGAACAGCCATGGAGACATGACACATCCTTGTTTCAATCCAACCTTCAAATGGAAAAATTCACTCAGTTTGCCATCCACACGCACTGCTTCCTTAGCACCCTCATACATACTCTTCATTGGGAGATGAAATGAGAAACCTGTACTTTACACAGGAAAAATCATCCAATATATTACCACTATGCCAGGAATCAAACCTGGGACTTTCAGGTGAGAGCCAGGCAGCATACCACTACACCACAACCAGGTAAAAGTTACCTCACATTGTCACAATCTTGTAATCAATGTCCCTCCGCCCCCACTGTGGGCATCAAGAGGATGAGGTAACCCCCTGGCACTCGGGCAAGTAGATGCATTTAATCTATCCCAAGCACTTATGGCATCTACTTGCCTGAATGCCAGGGGGTTACCTCATCCTCTTGATGCCCACAGTGGAGGTGGAGGGACATTGGTTACAAGATTGTGACAATGTGAGGTAACTTTTACCTGGTCATGGTGTAGTGGTATGCTGCCTGGCTCTCACCTGAGAGTCCCGGGTTCGATTCCCGGCATAGTGGTAATATATTGGAGGATACTCTTCATTGCCTTCAACAACTTTCCATCTACTCCATATATTCTTAATACTTTCCACAGTCCTTGTCTATCGTCCCTGTCATATGCTTTCTCCAAATCCGTGAAGGCTGCATACAACTTCTTTCTCTTCTGTAGAAACTTTTCCACTGAAGATCTAAGAATGAATATCTGATTTACACAACCTCTTCCCTTCCTTAAACCTCCCTGTTCTTCTCCAACTAATTCATCTGTTATTTCCCTAACTCTGTCAATAAGTATCCTACCATATACTTTTCCTATTACACTAAGAAGGCAAATGCCGCTATGATTACCACACACTTCTTTTTCTCCTTTTCCTTTGCACAGGGGAATAATTATACCTGGCTTCCAATCCTCCGGGAGTCACAAAAGTGTTATTTAATATTCACTTGTATTTCATAAATTCATATCGCTTCTTGTTGTGCTACCTTCAAGTAAGTTACAAAGCATGTGGGTTAATTAACTAGGTGGTAACTATACAAGGCGTCACCCATCGAAAGGTGGAAAATGCCACACCAGCTCAAACCTGTCTTTTCACATCTACCACACCCTCAGACACTACACTTTAACTCTGTGAAGCTGCTTTCTGCCTTTTGGCAGTAAAGTCTATAATCATAGAAAAAGTGTACTACACGCGATCGTGTCGGCAGTCAGGTGATCGCTGGGAAGATTTTGCTCGTCCAAAGGTGGAATATCCACTTGGTCTACCCTGCTCCTGGTGTGAGCCACCAGCCAATGAGAAATGCACATTATCAGCCACACTTGGTCAATGAGAGACGCACATTCTGTGGTGGGTGTTGTGTGGTAGGGTCAGTTCCCAGAGTTTCGTGGAGCATGCATCACATCATGTGGATTTAGGCTAGGGGGAGGCGGTGGCTCGATCAGTAGAGAGGTGGCCTGCAGTCCTAACAGACCCAGGTTCAAATCCCCGCTGGGGCAGGGAACAGTTTCAGGATTTGAATTTCACTAAATCAGGCTTTACTGATCTACCAGAAGACCCGCTGACATGTCGTAAAAATACCCCCGCTAATATCAATGCACCAGTCCTGTATGAGGCAGCCCTAGCATGTATTCAATATGGACGGTGGGTGTTAGCGCCGAAGTGGTGACATGTAGAGGTGTATAGTATGTAGAAGGACTGCTGGGCCTTGATACCAGGCTGTGAAGCCTATGCCCAGAGTTGGACACATAAAAAAAAAAAACCTTTTCTGTAGGTGGATGTTACTCTTACCCATTGAAAATGTCTGGAGAAAAGCGTGAGTGTGATGTGGGTGAGGCTGGCACCTATGGTGTTAGCTCATCATCGTTTTATGGTGAGTCATGTAGGCACTACACACTGTACCTCTGTATGTCGACCCTAATGTGATGGTGATTATGTTGATGGCCCTAATTATGAGCTAGAAGAACCAAATAATGATGATTCTAGTGATTTTGTTCATGGTGTAAGGGTGATGATGATTGGGGTCCCACACGTGGTGGTGGTGATGAGGATGGTGAAGGTGATGGTGAAGGTGCTGGTGCAGGCTGTAGTGTAGTGAAGCCAGGAAGATCATGTAAGCATAGTTCTGAGGAATGGGAGAAGTTTGTGGCAAAGAGAAAGCGTAATTTGGAAGAGGAGTGCACGGCCTATGCCAGTAAGAAAAAAGTGGTGGCAAGAAAAGTTGGCCCCCCTTGTAATGATAGTTACATTGAAAGCTCAGCGCGGAAAAAATTATTGAAATTTCAAGAACTTTTGGGCCATAGGTAACTCTGATAACCAAAATGCATGCATACCACCAGAGCCATGGGTGTGCATGCATGTAAAGCTGTGTGGCACATAGGAGGACTGGTGGGACTCAGGGAACGGGATGTTAAACTATGCCCAGAGTTGGATATATACTCGTGTGTGTGTGTGTGTGTGTGTGAGTATATACTGTATATATATGAAACGTTTGGGAGAGACCTGTGTCCTGCAGTAAAATGTTTTGCACACACACACACACACACACACAGGTCGCCGACATAGACAGACGTCTTCCTGGATCGCAGGGAAATAATCGCTGAATCAGCAGCAAAAGGAAACCAGCCTATTGTGATTATGTAAATGAGTGCGTGAGTGGTGGTCCCGTCGGACATTAGTTAAAAAAAAAACGCGGGTTTCGGGATAAAGAGAGCAAGATATAGTAGAATAGAAAAGTTTCCATATGGTTGTATCATGGCGGAAAGCGATGGCGGTGTAAGGGCGGAAATTTTAGCTTGCCCATAGAATAAGTAAATCCCACCGAATTGACACCAGTGTAGGGGCGAGAATTTTATCCCACCAATGTAGTCACCAGTATAAGGGCACGAATTTATCCCTCTTGAAATTTGAGATAATCCCACCGATGTGAACACCAGTGTAATAACAGAATTTTGAGTTCCCTTAAAAAGGAGACAAATTAATAGTTCCAACGAACTGATACTTGATTTTAGTATTATTACAGAGTTTACTGTTACTGCCAGTAAATTAAGAATAAGGTATTTGGTATCGCTGCCACCACCCAGCAGTTGCCGGGAAAAAAAAAAGAAATGTTATTTATGATTTAGTCCCATACGATGGAAGAGGGACAAGGGGCCTCTGACAGTAACAAGGTAACGTGAGCCTTTTATAGGAGAGCGTGGTTCTTTAGATGTACATGCCTTGCGGGCCACCGTCTTTACTAATGCTACCCCATAGGATTATAACCAAACACATTTTTTCTATAATTTACTTATATTAATGTCCTTAAATCTACAGCAATGATATAGTTTCAAGCCAGAATTAATTACTAGATCTTAATGAATCTCTTGTCTCCATTACGATAGAATAATTGAGAGAGAGTGCAAGATCTATTCCACCCAGTAAAAACTTCTCCCGACTGCACCATAGAAAACATCTTCAACAGGGGCAACTCCCATAAACACTCCACGCACGGTCGCACCAGGACTCGTAGCGAGACCCAGTTACAACGGGTTACACTGTTTACTTCAATTCTAAAGAAAACAACCTTATTTTACCACATGACATATCTAGGAAAAATATACTTTACCAAAATTATTAACCTATAGAACTCAGTGCTCACAGTGCTGCACACGGCGGGACAATACACTTTTCCGCCTTCTCACACACCTTTAACCAACATATTACATTTGTTTTATAAGAAATTAGCTTACTAAGTGGACCAACCGACTTTGACTATACTGTGCATTGGGAATAGACTATGTGTAAATTAGTGTAAAGGGCTTTCGGGCACTGGACTTGTGACTCTCAAACAATGGCCTGCGCAGATTCCATGACCCGACGCCATTTGCCGGCTCTGAAACACGAGCGTCCACTCACAATGAAGTCTTTCTCGAGAGTGTCGCTCCTCGGCCACGCAGAAGCTCAGGCCCACGAACACCCGCTCCGATCGCACTGTTTGGCTCTAACTACAAACAGTTACGTTACAGTCACCAGGTTATGACATCGCACCAGAATTTGCATTAAACATGTACGCATTACTCTACTTATAAAAATATGACTTATGATGAGTTAAATTTTGTGGCAATAGAATAGGTTTAACAATTTAACACACGACGCCCGAAATCACGGTTCGACACAACATTAGTCTTTGTTTAGTTTGCTGCGCCCCCACATGATGCAACCATGATGCAACCACTGATGTCTACACCAAACGAATCAATTTTCGCAGTCATCTACGACAACCATCAACAGTCTGGCCCCACTCAAGCTCTCAAACAACGTTATTCAGCAGAACAATACAGCAAACACTAGCCCAAGCACAAAAAGTCTGAATTCTAGGTATAAATATGACTACTCGCCAATATAAGCACCAAATTAACTCTCTATGCGGTTCAACTGAGGCCAGATGCCGGCCCGTCCTGTCCAGTTGCTTNGTCCACTTTACACTTTACATTCCAACACGGTCCAGAACATACACCTATCACTCACAAAATCCAGTGCAAATCACACACATCATATACCCAACCCACACTTATACCAACTTAAATTACTCTTATACTACTTATCTTATATGTAAAAAAAATGGCATTACAGCGGTTTGTTTGCGTCTGGCGAAAGAGAATTTGTGGGCTTCTCCGATGAAGATGCGAGAAATGGAAGTACAAAATTGAATCAAACAAGAGTAGCAGGAGTAGAAAAATGGCAGAGAGGAATGTCCAGGAATTGAAGAAGGTATGGGTAGTAATTAGAGAGCTGCAGGAGAGGACCTTACAGCAGGAGAGAGAGATCAAAGTTTTACAGAACAAGCTGGAAAAAGTTTACACACGCAGTGCCGAACAAGAAAGAGAAGTTACGGAATTAAAAGTGAGCAATGAATCTGCCACAAATGAAACAGAACAGCTCAAGAGGGAAAACGAGAGGTTGGAAGAAGAAAGAGACAGAATGAAAAGTAAATTAGATGAGTATGATTCAAAATCAAGGATGCAAGATGAACACATTAAGGAAATCAAGGAGCAACAAAAGGGGTGGAAGAAAATTCAGGAGGAAGGGAATGTAAATTTGAGAGAGTTTATAGAACAACAAAGCAAGGAAAAAGTGGAGAAGGAAGTGGTTAGGGTACTGAAAAAGAGAATCTTTAGTCAGGGAAGTAGCAGATAAGAAAAAATGTGTAATTATTTTAGGGGTAAAAGAAAAGCGTATCACGATAAGATCTGAAAGAGAAAGAGAAGAATTGAGTGAAGTTAAAGAAATAATATCAGTATTCATGGAGGGTAACAATGAAGCCCAAGAAGAGATTGAAGAAGTGTTTAGGTTAGATAAGTATGAGGAAGGAGGGGCGAGGCCATTGAAGGTGAAGTTTAAGTCCCAGGCAATAGTAAATGAAATCATGAATAGGACATGGAAATTGGCAGACAAAGAGGGGTTCGAAAATGTCTGGTTAAGGAGAGATGCAAATGAGGAAGAAAGAGCTAAAATAAAGGAGTTAGTAAAGGAAGCTAAGGCAAAAAACGAACAGAGAACGGAGAAGGAGAAGACAGTATTTTATTGGAGAGTTATGGACCAGAAATTGAGGAAGTGGTACCGACGGAGAGGAGGAGAAAAGATGGTATAAGTAATAACGAAAAAAGTTTGAAAGTGGCGTACACTAATGTTGATGGATTAATATCGGCAATGTTAGAAATCAACGATTTCTTGAGGGTACAAGAACCTGATGTTATGTGATGTGCTTTGTAGAGACCAAGTTAAGGGAGAATATCCATATGGGAGATGGCAAATACAAATTGTGGAGAAGAGACAGAAAAGATAAAGTGGGAGGAGGAGTGATGATAGCAGTGAAGAACAACTTTTTTAAATGTAGATTCTCTGGAAATGGGAGAGGGTAGGGCTGAAGTAATAAACATGAAATTAGAAACTGGAGAGAACTGTAAGAGATATATAGCAGTAGTATATGTTCCACCTAAGACAAGAGCATGGATTGATGATGAATACCAGGAGATGTTGTCAGACATGGTTAGTTATCTACAGAAAGTGATTGAAAAAAGCAGCAATATAATTCTAATGGGTGATTTTAATTGTAAAGAGGTGAACTGGGAGGAATGGGACTCAGGAGGTGATGAAGATTCGTGGGGGCACTATATTGTTAAACATTGTGATGAATAATGTAATGACACAGTGGGTCAAAGAAGAGACATGATTCCGAGGTGATGACACCCCAGCAAGATTAGATTTACTGCTAACCAAAGAACCTGACGTAATTGAATCCTTGAAATATCTGTGTCCTATTGGAAAAATTGATCACGTGGTCATTGAGTTCCAGATGATAATAGGGAACGTGGTGCCAAGAGATGAGCTCCATAGACAGGGAAGATACAACTTTGGGAAAGCAAAGTTTACAGAATTGAGAAAATTTTTTGAAAATGCAGATTGGAGAAAATTCAGAGAAACAAGAGAGATTCAGAGGAAGTGGGATATCTTTCTAGACTTCTATAATTCAGGAGTGGAAAAATATGTTCCAAGAGTAAGTGGGAAAGAATACAGGAAAAAGGAGTGGTTTAATAGAAGGTGTATGATAGCAAAAAAAAAGAGGGACATGGCGTGGAACAAATGGAGAAAGAGAGGTAATAACAGAACAAAGGAAGAATATAAAAGAACCAGAGATGAATATACAAGAATTCGTAGAGAGGAAGAAAGGAACTTTGAAAAAGGTATAATTGACAAATGTAAGGATGAACCCAAATTGTTTTATAGATTTGTTAATGGCAAATTGAAACAAAAGGAAGGAATCACCAAATTGAAAGTAGAAGGAGAGGTCTATAATGATGCGGCAATGCAAGCTGAAATAATGAACAAACGTTTCCAATCAGTTTTTACTAATGAAGGGGAGTTTGCAGAGGGGGAGGGAGTGACTAGGAATGTGGTGATAAAAGATATAAAAGTGGAAGTGCAGGAAGTGTACAAATTACTGGAAACACAAGATGTAAGGAAAGCCCCAGGACCAGATGGAATTTCAAATTGGGTACTGAAGGAATGCAGAGACCAACTGGCAGATAAGATTCACAGTTTAATTGTGTGTTCGCTGGAAGAAGGGAAAGTGCCTCGGGAATGGAAGAGAGCAAATGTGGTACCAATTTACAAGGGAGGAAACAAGGAAGAACCCCTGAACTATAGACCAGTGTCCCTAACCAGCATGGTTGCAAAATTGTGCGAAGATTCTGAAAGATAGGTGGATAAAATATCTGGAAGAGATGAATATTTTGACTGAAAGTCAATTTGGATTTAGAAATTATAGGTCATGTGTTTCCAACTTGTTGAGCTTTTACTCAAGAGCGATTGATGTGCTACAGGAGAGAGACGGTTGGGTGGATTGTGTATATTTAGTTTTGGAGAAGGTCTTTGACAATGTACCCCATAAGAGACTAATGTGGAAATTAGAGCATATAGGAGGACTGAAGGGAATGGATAAGAGACTTTTTGAGAGACAGACAAATGAGGACAGTAATAAAGGACAGGATATCTGGATGGAGAGAAGTAACAAGTGGTGTCCCACAGGGCTCGGTGTTGATGCCAGTAATGTTCCTGATTTACATAAATGATATGGTAGATGGAGTGAACAGTTATGCAAGTCTGTTTGCTGATGATGCAAAGATCTTGAGGAAGGTAGAGGTTGAAGGGGACTGTAAAATGCTGCAGGAGGATCTGGATAGGATACATGACTGGAGCCGGATGTGGGAAATGAAATTCAACACAAAAAAATGTAAAATATTGGAAATGGGTAAAAGCACCAAGAGACCATCACTGAATTATATGATGGGTAATGAACCAATCACAAAAGCAAGAGAAGAGAAAGATTTAGGAGTGCTGGTCCAGGATAGTTTGTCATCTGAAAAACACATCAACACAATAGAGAGACATATAAACTCTTGACCAACATAAGAGTGGCATTCCATTACATGAATGAAGAGATGATGAAAAAACTGATAGTGGCCATGATCCGCCCCAGGTTAGAATATGCAGCGGTAGTGTGGTCCCCACACAAAAAGAAAGATATAAACAAGATTGAGAGAATACAAAGAACAGCAATCAAGATGGTCCCCAGTCTGGGAGATCTGTCATATAGTGAGAGGCTAGAAAGGCTGGATTTGCCATCCTTAGAGGAAAGGAGAGAGAGAGGGGTGACATGATTGCAGTGTTCAGGACCATGATGGGAGTAGATAAAATTGATAGAGAAGATCTGTTTTTATGGGATAAGAGAGCAACAAGAGGACATGGACTGAAACTGCAGAAGTCACGCTGCTTGAAGGACATCAAGAAATATAGTTTTCTGTATAGAGGCATAGACCTGTGGAATAGACTGGACAAAGAGATCGTCCAGTCTAAAAACTTAAACGAGTTTAAAGCAAAATTTGACTTATTGAGAAACAGAGACGGGACCCCACGAGCGTAGCTCATTTCCTGTATATCATAATTAGGTAAATACAATTAGGTAAATACACACACATGCACAAAGACACACACACAAACATACACACACACAAGCAGATACATATACATGAACAAGCACATACATACACATTGATACACACACAGTCAAGTTCTACACAAAGACCACACACACACACACACACACACACACACACACACACACA
>JAGKTI010013470.1:11494-22986 GCA_018397915.1 Birgus latro
CACACACACACACACACACACACACACACACACACACACACACACACACACATATCAGAAAGGGAAAGAGAAGAACTGAATAAGGCTGAAGAGATAGTATCAGTAGTTATGGAGGGTAGCAGCAAAACTCGAGGAGATTGAAGAAGTGTTTAGGTTAGGAAGTATGAGGAAGGAGGGGCGAGGCCATTTAAAGTTAAGTTTAAATCTCAAGTAATGGTAAATGAAATCATCAACAGAACATGGAAATTATCAGAAAAGGAGTTCAAAAATGGTTTGATAAGGAGAGATGCAGATGAGGAGGAAAGAGCTAAATAAAGGAGCTAGTAAAGGAAGCAAAGGCAAAAAATGAACAGAGAACGGAGGAAGAGAAGACAGTGTTCTATTGAAGAGTTATGGATCAGAAATTAAGGAAGTGGTACCAACGGAGAGAGGGAGAGAAGAGGGATTAAAGAACAACGAAAAAAGTTAGAAAGTGGCATATACATACTAATGTTGATGGTTTAATATCGGCAAGGTTAGAAATCAACGATTACCTGAGGGTACATGAACCAGATATCATGTGCTTTGTAAAGACCATGTTAAGAGAGGATATTGATATCCATATGGGAGATGGTAAATACAAAATGTGGAGAAGAGACTGGAAAGAAAAAACGAGAGGAGGAGTGATGATAGCAGTGAAGAACATCAGGAGGGTGGAAAATGTGGAACTGGAAGAGGGCAAGGATGAAGCAATAAATATGAAACTAGAAACTGGAGAGAATGGCAAGCAAGACATTGCAGTGGTATATGTTCCTCCTAAGACAAGGGCATGAAATGCCGGTGAAAACCAGGAGATGTTAGACATGGGTAGTTATCTACAGAAAGTGATTGAGGAAAGCAACAACATAATTCTGATGGGTGATTTTAATTGCAAGGAGGTGAACTGGGAGGAATGGGACTCAGGAGGCAGTGAAGATTCGTGGGGCACTGTATTGTTGAATATAGCAATGACTAATGTAATGACCCAATGGGTCAAAGAAGAGACAAGATTCAGAGGTGATGACATGCCAGCAAGACTAGATTTGCTGCCAACCAAAGAACCTGACGTAACTGAATTTTTGAAATATCTGTGTCCTATAGGAAAAAGTGATCACATGGTCTTTGAGTTCCAGATGATAAAAGGGAACATGGTCCCAAGAGATGAGCTTTATAGGCAGGGAAGATACAACTTTGGAAAAGCAAACTTTACAAGATTGAGGAAATTTTTCGAAAATGCAGATTGGAGAAAATTCAGAGAAACAAGAGAGATACAGAGGAAGTGGGATATCTTTTTAGACCTCTATAATTCAGGAGTGGAAAAACATGTTCTAAGAGTAAGTGGGAAAGAAAACAGAAAGAAAGATTGGTTTAACAGGTGTATGATAGCAAAAAAAGAGAGGGACATGGCATGGAACAACTGGAGAAAGAGAGGTAATAACAGAACAAAGGAGGAATATAGATAAGAACTAGAAATGAATATACAAGAATACGTAGAGAGGAAGAAAGGAACTTTGAAAACGGTATAATTGACAAATGTAAGGAAGAACCCAAATTGTTTTATAGATTTGTTAATGACAAATTGAAACAAAAGGAAGGAATCACCAAACTGAAAATAGAGGGAGAGGATTATAAAGATGCGGCAGTGCAAGCTGAAATAATGAACAAATGTTTCCAATCAGTTTTCACTAAAGAAAGGGATTTTGTGGAGGGGGAGGGTGTGACTAGAAATATAGTGATAAAAGATATAAAAGTGGAAGTGCAAGAAGTGTATAAATTACTGGAAACTCAAGTTGTAAGGAAAGCCGCAGGACCGGGTGGAATCTCTACTTGGGTACTGAAGGAGTGCGGAGAACAACTGGCGGATAAGATTCACGGTTTAATTGTGTGTTCTCTGGAAGAAGGGAAAGTGCCTCGGGAATGGAAGAGGGCCAATGTGGTACCAATTTATAAGGGAGGAAACAAGGAAGAACCCCTGAATTATACCAGTGTCCCCGACCAGCATAGTCGCAAAACCGTGTGAGAGAATCCTGAAAGACAGATTGGAAAAATATCTGGATGAGATAAACATTATGGCTGAAAGTCAGTTGTATGTTTCCAACTTGTTGAGCTTTTACTCAAGAGCAATTGACATGCTACAGGAGAGAGACAGCTGGGTGGATTGTGTGTATGTAGATTTGGAGAAAGCCTTTGACAAAGTACCCCACAAGTGACTAATCTGGATATTGGAGCACACTGGAGGACTGAAAGAAAACCTGGAGTGAATGAAAGAGTTCTTGAGAGACAGACAAATAAGGACAGTAATAAAGGACAAGATGTCTGGATGGAGAGAAGTAACAAGTGGAGTCCCACAGGGTTTGGTGTTAGCACCAGTATTGTTCCTGATTTAGGTAAACAATATGGTAGATGGAATGAACAGTTATACAAGTCTGTTTGCTGATGATGCAAAGATCTTGAGGAGAGTAGAAGTCGAGGAAGACTGTAAAATGCCACAGGAAGACCTGGATAGGTTTCATGATTGGAGCCGGATGTGGGAAATGAAATTCAACGCAAAGAAATGCAAAATATTGGAAATGGGAAAAAGTACCAAGAGGTCAACACTGAATTATTTGATGGGTAATGAACTAATCAAAAAAGCGAGAGAAGAGAAAAATTTGGGAGTGCTGGTCCAGGATAGTTTGTCACCGGAAAAACATATTAACAAGATAGTTAGAGAGATGTACAATCTCTTGACTAACATAAGAGTGGCATTCCATTACATGAATGAGGAGATGATGAAAAAATTGATAATGGCCATGATCTGCCCCAGGTTGGAATATGCAGCACTAGTGTGGTCCCCACACAAAAAGAAAGATATAAACAAGATCAAGAGAATACAAAGAACAGCAACCAAGATGGTCCCCAGCCTGGCAGATCTGTCATACGGAAAGAGGCTGGAAAAGCTGGATCTGCCTTCCCTAGAAGAAAGGAGAGAGAGGGGCGACATGATTGCAGTGTTCAGGGCCATGATGGGAGTAGATGAAGTTGATAGAAAAGATTTGTTCGTATTGGATGGGAGAGAAACAAGAGGACACAGAATGAAACTGAAAAAGCCAAGTTGCTTGAAGGATATAAAGAAATATAGCTTTCCATATAGACCCATAGACCTATGGAATTGCCTGAACAGAGAGATTGTCCAGTCCAAAAACTTAATCGAGTTCAATGCAAAATTTGACTTGCTGAGAAAAAGAGATGGGGCGTAGCTCATTTCCTGTACATCACAACTAGGTAAACACACACACAAACACACACCTGAGATGTCCTGAGATGCAGTTTGGCCCAATTGCTAAGCCAGGGCCACATGGAGAACACACACATACACACACACACACACACACACACATTTTAATATTCTTCTATATCCTGAACTGTAATAAGCAGCACTCACTAATACCATCATGTTCCTAAAACAGACTTCAAATTAAATTGCTCTACAAATCAAGGCTCAGTACTCACAGTTTGTATCTTGTTTTTGTTCTTGGACAATTACTACATCAGTAACTTTGATGTCATAGTGAGAGAAGTTCATAGGGGGTGACTGACCAACCCGTAGGTGTCCAAACTTGCTAATTCGCTTAACTGCATTCGTGTCACGAGTTGTGAAGTACAGCTCATCTTCAAAAACATCCACGCTGAAAGGGCTCCCCTCCTCTGTCAAGCAAAAGGAAGAAATTAGAAAACAAACAGTGGAATGGATATGTTGTAGTTGTGATATCTGCTAATGTGGACCTACTCATTAAGCTTTAACTTTGGTATCATAAGATCCTTTAAATGTTTACACAGTCCATCCATCACTATGTTTTGAATTTTAATTAGTTCCCTACCTTCACTGCAAGTTTGAAGAATTAAATTGTCATTTATCCAGCTTCCATTAATGTACTGTATTCATATGAGGTACTGAGATCCTGAGTAAAGCTCTTGATCTTTTTGCTACACAGATCATTAGGAGAAAGGCAGCCCTGAGCACTGTAAAGTGCAGGTAATCTCCTACTCCAAATTTTATCCCTTTTAATTGCCTCAGCAGTGAACAAAGGATGTGTAAGAATGTGCCAGGCCCAATACCCACCAGCTGAGTTGGAAATTCAACTTCTCTGATAGTTCAGTTTCTCATTAGGTAAGTTATAACTCTCATTGTAAATGGGCTTCTTTCAGTACACTCCATTTCCCCTCTACTCCACCTACTTGAACATTGGGCTCATGTAATTTCAACATTTGCCTGAAACTGTTCCCTCACAGCCAGAGGCCAAAGGTCCACAGTAATTGTTCCCTCCAAGGAAAAAAAAGCTACGTTTGTTTATTTCCAGATGCCTGGACACATTGCATTTAAAAGACTGGAGGTCACAGGCAGAAGGAAATATAGATTTGTTATGTGATTAGTCATTATACAGTAAGATTGGGATATAATGTGAGATAGTTTCGAAGAATGTTCATGAAATATAATTTTGTGTTATATAATTACATTGTGGTAGGTGGGGGTGCTCACCATCCACTCACTTGATGTAGTGTTGCTCTCATGTGTCTGCCCTTTTCTCTCCTCATTCCTTCTTTCCTTCCATCCTCTTCTGTCTTTCTTTCCCTCATTCTTTCCTCATCCTTCTGCCTACAGGTGACTTTACACTCCCTCTTCTGTCTTTCTTTCCTTCATTCTTTCCTCTTCGTTCTGCCTGTGGGTGACTTTACACTGAGTGATAAGCCAAATGGTTTCCTGTACACTCGGGTACCATTTACTATGCTGGGTGGTAACCATATAACCAAATTTTGGTGCCTGATGGTTTAGTGGGTAATTATGGCGCTTCAACAGGATTGAACCGGTGAAGGTTTATATCCAAGGGATGGTTGGGGTTTATTGTTCATATAATGCCACTCAGGCATGAGTGAGGCTGGTCACTCTCATCTTTAATGTTAGGACCAACTTGCCTAGCCCCGGGCTCCTACGCTTCTCATGGAGCAACGTAAGATTGGATATATAATTACACGTGATTCAATGGAAAGCAGGGTTAGGTTCTGTGTTAGGCTGGAGAAAGTAGGACTAGGTACTGTATGAGACAATAAAATTTAATAAAGTTGTCTTAAATGAGTTTATTTTGAGATGAAGAATAGCACCTTTACTAACCAAAGGACTGATTGAACAAAAACTTGACTCTAGAACAAATCTGCCTCCAAGAGATTAGGTGTGCTATGCCATCTCCATGCCTTCTTTACCCCTGCACAGCTGTTGACTCTGTACAGTGGTATTATTTGCCCCTGTGTATAGTACAGCTCTCATGAGTGGGGCACTTCCCATGTGCAGCTCTTCTCAACAGGGTGGGGTCAAAGGCTTTTCATCTCATTAACTTTCCTCCTCTGACTGACTTTCTTTAACATCTGTTTCTCCACTACACTTTTGCATCTTTATCTCTTTTCTGTCGTTACTTCGGTGGTCACTGCTTTTTTTGAACTTTCTGCATGCATCTCCCCTCCTTTACTGTAGGTGCAGTGCACCTACCTGTCTAGCAGCAAAGTCCCACCCCTGTTTTGTTCATTTCTTTAATGCAAGAGTTGACTAATACTCCCTGTCCTTCATATATATATAACAGGTCAGCTATGGAACTGTCTTCCTATGTTTGTATTTCTCTGTGCTATTGACCTTTCTTGTAAATGCTATGTGTGTCCAAACATCTCAGAATAAATAGATATTGAATTTGGCTCAGCTATATTGTTTTCTAGGAAGGAACAATCTTGTGGGTTTCTAGTCTTTTGTTCCTTGTTTCTTGCATTTTGAAAAAATGAATAGAAGGGTGATGAAACAGGAACATATGAGAAAAAAGCTAATGCAACAGTCTTTGTTTACCAATGCAACAGTGCCAAAGATAGATGAATGCCATGTTAGAAGGCCCTTTTGGCACTAATTTACCCTCATCAGTGCTGATTTATCTAAACCTAGCCCGTGTTTTCCTAACTTAGCCTCATTTATTTTAGCCTTCACATATCGTTTTGTTTTTTCGTTTTCGTTTAGTTTTTTTTTTAAGGCTGCAACATGCTTGCATGCGTCGGCCTTTTTGGATTGGAGCATGTAGCATTTTATGACCGGATGCCCTTCCTGATGTCTACCAATGACCCTTGGGTGGATTTGATCCTCCGACCCTACGGCCAGAGCGGAGCGCTCTAACCCACTGAGCCACGGCTGCTATCTAACCGAATTATTCCTTTCCTAACCCAAATTTTCATAATCTAATTTGTCCAAACCTAATCTTATTTAAACTAATTTATCCTACCTTAATCAACTGTGTTTTGTTCTAATAATTAGATTTACCCTAATCCTAATCTAATCCTAACCTGCTGGTTTCAGCCTGTATGAAATTGTGATACCATCATACTGCAGTGTGGAAGGCCTGGTCCCTCTTAGTTTCGTTTGCATTTTTGAAGGCTCCGACATGCTTGCGTGCGTCGGCCTTGGTCACCTAATGGCGGCTCTCCACGCTGCTCGATCCCTGGCAGCCTCCCTGTTCAGTCCCTTAACCCTTAAGTCACACTTAATGACCTCGTCCCATGTCTTTCTCGGTCTACCCCTCCCAACCCCTCCCCCAGTATTAACACCTCTCACCCTCTGTACCCAATTATCATCCCCCATCCTCTCCACATGTCCAAATCACCTCAGCCTACCTCTCCTTATCACAACACCAATACACTCGTCCCATCCTACCTCTCAACGCTTCCATCGTAAACCCAGCCCCCCCAGGCCTTGCACGCAGGGACGCACTGCACATCCACCTAATCGTTGTCATTTCTGTATGTTTAAACCTGCGAATATCCTCTTCCTTTACTGCCCAGGTCTCACTACCATACAGCATCACACTCCTAACACATGCTGCATACAAAGACCCCTTAGCACGTAAGGAGAGTCCTCTCAATCTCAGGAGGGGCAACAGCTCCCTGAACTTCTTCCAACCACTTCTCACCCTAGCAACCGAGCTAACTCCAGCCCCACCTCCGGCACATAACATGTCTCCCAAATAACAAAACTCCTCCACACACTCAAGAGACTCACCAGCAAGTTCAACCCTCTCACGCCTAACAATCTCCACCTGCTCTCCCCGACACGCCGCACACATGAAATCAGCATTATCTCACAGTCAACCTCTAATACCACTACATCTCTTGTGCACCCATTTATCACAAACACTACACAAGATGGAATTACTTCCCACACCTTTGTGGCAAACTGTACATGGCCACTCTCCCTCTCCTCTGATTGTACTGCCACTAACCCTAGATATCAACACTTTTGTTTTATCTGCATTTACCCTTAAGCCCTTGTACCCCATACCATCTCTCCACTTCTTAAATCTTTCCTCCGCCTCCTTTTCATTCTCTGCAATCAACACCAAATCATCAGCATACAACATCTCCCACGAGAGTCCATCTCTGAAGTCACGTGAGAGGGCTTCAAGCACTATGATAAACAACAAGGGACTCAAAACTGACCCCTGATGCACACCAACATTCACAGAAAACTCATCACTCAAAGCTCCATTCACTCTTACCTGGGTGCGAGCACCCATGTACATGGCCATAACCACCCTAACCAGCCACTTTTCCAACCCTAGCTTTCTCATTGCCCACTTCACCACCTCTCTAGGGACTCTGTCAAAGGCCTTTTCCAAATCAACAAAAACAAAATATAGTTCCCTCTGTCTCAAGTAAATATTAATTTTTCTTGTTTATGGATGGATCCTATTCATACTTGAAAGTACACTCCTGTACACCTTTACAAAGTCTCTGAATCAGTTCATAGGTAAGTACAGTAAGTGGTGGTCCCTCATCTTGAACTATACCAAAAGTTTTACTCTTCATTTGTTCACTTGAAGAAGATCCAGTACTAGAATGCTTAGACATCTTGACTGGCTAGAGAGAGAAAGAGAGAGAGCTGCATGGTATACAGATGAACGCAAAGTCACAGCTACCACACGTGCATTGACATGTAGTGCAGTGAATGTGTGGGTAAGTCTTACCACAGCTGTGCCATGAGTGAGCAAATAATATGCTTGTCATGGTGTGGTGGCACATTATAAACTAGCTTTTCCTGCCAGTTTTGCAGATGTATTGGAAATTACTCAAATTATTTTGATCCTCATAAACAAAATTGTCGCTAAAAAAAACTGCAGTACAGTCAACCCCCATTATTTGCGGGATCACTATGTGTGGCTTCGAATATTTGTGGATTTTCTGGGAAATTATTTAGAAAATGCACAGGATCAGCTGTTCCTAGTGGTTCATAAGTGAGTTTTTTCCCGGTTTTCCATGAGAAGTACCATCCTATACAGTTAAATTATGCATTTACTTGTGTATAGGCATATGCAGGTCAGCACAAATCTCCTGCCCTTCTCTCGTGGTAGCAGTTGTTCCCAGAGGTTCATAAGTGATTTTTTGCATGTTTTCAGTGAGAAATATTGCCCTGTATAGTTGTACTATATGTATTGTGCAGTTACTTTAGGCATGTGCTATTCAGCACAGGGCCGCAGAAGCATTCGGTATTTCACCACTCAAATCTCCCACCATTCTCTCTAGGTATGGCTTTATGCTGTAGTACAGTTCTCCTGTTCTGCTCTTGCAGTGAGAGCTTGCTTATGATTGGCTTTTAGGGAAAGCGTCTGCCTATGCATGCTCTTTCTCCCAAGTCTGTTGGTCAGACATGGAGGGGACCCAGGCATACTCTGCTGTGCTTATTCTCCCAGTTCCGCCCACGGGTTGAGCATTCGTGTGTATTCAGCGTGTGTTTTCGGTGGCTGTGTTCACTGTAATAGTGCTACTCTATCCACTAACCCACTGAAAATATGGGTCCTATGAGTGCTGCTCAAGGTACACCGGCTCATGAGCCCACGCAAAAGGAGTCAGTGATGTTGCTCAAGAATAAGTGAAGTTCCTTGACATGCTGTGTGAAGGACAGTCATCAGTGGCTGTGAGGCAGCACTTTCGAGTGAACGAGAGTGCAGTGCGCAATATTAAGAAAAATAAGAAGGCCATTCGTGATGCTGTTGCCTGGGGCGGATTTTGTTATGGGCGACAAGGGTAGCTGTCCAGGGCGGCATCTTTCTGGGGGTTGCACGGGGCACCCGCACAAAAAATGTGGAAGAGTGACATTTGTGTGATCGGTTTTCTGTCACTCATTTGCATGTCATGTCAGTGCTAACTTTGTTGTAGTGGGCGCCCTAATTCTAGTTTGTGAGCTAGGCAGGCTACTGCCTGCTGGAAAGGTCTCAAACCTATCGAAGTGAAAATGAATTCCAAACAGTAATAATTCATTTTAAAACAAATAGGGGGTAACATATCCTTCAAAAATATGCAACAATATGTTGTCAGTAACCAAAGTATGCAGACCTTTACAAAGTAGGAGCACAAAGCTCTTCATTTTTTCTTATTGGAACATTGATATCATGCAATGAGTAAGATGTAAACAGTGCTCAAGCAGCATAGTGTTATGGTAGGTCTGCCGAATTTTGTACAGAACAGGAGTAGAAAAACAGTGTTGCTTGTGTCCATGTGTGGTATTTGTTCTCGTCAGACATCTGTGAATACAGTATATGTAGATTGTATTGCGATGCATCATAAAAAATTTTCTTTTGACTGCACAGGTTTTCTGGGATTAAGTATGGCACCATCCAAAGAGTGCACTGTGTATGGTTGCACACCAGACAAGGGAACAACAGTAAAGTTCCATCAATTCCCAAAAGAAAAGATACAGTAGTAGTGGTGGAGATACAGAAGTAGTGGTGGTGATGGTGAATAGTGATGGAGATGCAGTATTAGTAGTAGTGGTGGTGATGGTGAGTAGTGGTGGAGATACAGTGTGGTAGTAGTAGTGGTGGTGGTGGTGGTGAGTAGTGCTGGAGATACAGTAGTAGTAGTGGTGGTGGAGTTACGGTAGTTGTGGTAGTGATGGTGAGTGGTGGTAGAGTGTTACAGTAGTAGTGATGGTGTGTGGTGGTGGAGTTACAGTAGTAGTGTTGGTAATGGTGGAGATACATTATTGGTGGTGGAGTTACAGTAGTAGTGATGGGGATGGCGAGTGGTGATGGAGATCCAGTAGTAGTGGTGGAGTTACAGTAGTGGTGGTAGAGATACAGTAGTAGAGGTGGTGATGGTGAATGGTGGTGGAGGTACATTAGTTATGGTGAATTCTTGCACCCTGTGCTCCTACTTTGTGTAGACTATATACTTTGGTCAATGACAACATATTGTTGCATGTTTCTGAATGGTATGTTACCCCCTAATTTGTCTGAAAATACTTACTGCGTGGAATTCATTTTCACTTCATTTATATTGCTGTTGATGAAAGCATCATAATGGTTTTAATGAAAGATACAAACTTCAAAATCTCTAATTGTAACTTACCTTATTTAATTTTTTTTCAAGAATTATCAAATGTAATTTATTTGAATTTATGATAATTTAATTATTTTTCAACATGTAAGCCACCCACATGATCCATGTCACAGCAGTGCCTGATTGGTCTTTCTGTCATCAGTATTAACTATGCAGTTGCCAGACAGATTTCATATGATGATGTAATTGATGGCTTTGCATCAAGGAAGGCAAGAAATCTTAGGGTTTAGATGGCAGTTGTGCAGTTTAGTTCATGTGTTTCTTGTTTGAAATGCAATAGTGTAATACCTGGTAATTAATTAGGTTCTCTTCTTTATAAGTGTGTTATTTTATATGTGTATTTGTATGATATAGGATTTTTGCAGTTTTTTATAGTTTTAAATGTTATGATAATTTGTTTGTGTTGTTCCAAAGGTCATAATAAAGATTACAGTTAGTGCAGAATGTTTTTTTTTGGGGGGGGGGGGGCTGAAGGGAGTTTCACCCAGGGTCTCATGCAAGCTAGAACCACCACTGGCTGTTGCAGCTAGTGTAAGTGGCAGTGCAAAAGTAGCAACAGCTGTATGTAACAAGACCATAGTCCATGTGCAATGGGCCTTATGTGAGTGCCCTGTACAACACAGTACACTATACTGTACTGAACCCAGAATTACTCATGTATAAAAAAATAAAAAATTGGGTTTTACGCCTGGTATCCCCGAAGGGCTAAGGCGTTGCCCCTGGATAAAGGACTTTTGGACTGGAGTGTGTAGCATTTTATGACTGGATGCCCTTCCTGATGTCTACCAATGGCCCTTGGGTGGATTCGATCCTCTGACCCTACGGCCAGAGCGGAGCGCTCTAACCCACTGAGCCATGGCTGCTACAGAATTCTATCTATCTGTCTATTGCCAGACGCCATAATCCCGTAAGGGGTGGCCATTTGACTTTGAGTTACTTGTTTTACGGGGTGGGGCACTAACCCTCCACCAACCCACTTGTTGACACGTAGGGAGCACGTACGGTTTGGTTATATGGTTACCACCCAGTGTTGTAAATGGTTTCTTGGCTTACAGGAAACCATTTGGCTTGTCACT
>JAGKTI010013471.1:0-12641 GCA_018397915.1 Birgus latro
GTATGTACAAAATGACTTATCTTGTTCTTGTGCTCCTGAACTTGACTTCTGAATTCTCTACTCTCCGGCTTTGGCTCTCCTGTCATTCTCTGACTAAATATATCTGCGCTGTTTACTTATCTCCTAATTCTACTATCAAAAATTCTTTGACTATCTTCTACGATGGAACACATTCTTTCCATTTCTTCTTTCTCTGAAATCTCCATTCTAGGAGATTTCAATGTTCACCACCACCTTTGGCTCTCCTCTCCATTCACTGATCCACCTGGTGAACAAAACTACATCCTTTCTATCCTTAATGACCTTGAGCAGCTTGTAAAGCACCCTACCCATTTCCCTGACTGTCTTGGAGAGAGCTCCAACATACTTAACATCTTCCTTACAACTAATCTTTCTGCTTACGCTGTTAATCTTGCCTCTCCGTTAGGCTCCTTCGATCACAGCCTTATTACCTTAACCTGTCGTATCGCTCCAGTGCGGCCTGTGGACCCCCCAAAGAAACGTTGACTGTGGCACTTTGGAGCTGCAGATTGGGAGGCCCTCAGGCAGTATTTCTTTGATTTTCCCTGGAATGATTACTGCTTTCATGGCCGGGAGCCATCTGAGTGTGCTTTGCGCATTACGGAGGTTATCCTCTTGGGCATGGAAGCATACATTCACTTCTCATACCCTCTGACTATTGCAAGAAAGCCTTGGTTTAATCACACTTGTTCTAATGCTGTCTGCAACAAGGAGAGGGTCTATAAAAGGCACCAAAGCCAACCCACCCGAATCACATCTTGTTTATATTTCTGCCCGGAATCGTTCTAAGTCTGTACTTCACTCTGCTAAAAATAATTTCATCCGTACTAAATGCTCTCAACTCTCCAACTCGAATTCTTCCCATTCCTTCTGGCACCGTGCCAAAAACCTTTCTACGAGAAGAACGATGGCCATCTACAAGATCAGGAAATAATCCTGAGGGCCGATGAAACAGGAGCTCCAGCTCTCCCTGTCTTCAGGTTTCCATCCACCTTGGGAGTACTGCCCTGTTCGACTGTTGCTACAGTCTACTCCTACTAGGCCTGTCCTTCCTGTTGTCCTCAAGAATTGTGCTTCTGTGCCTACACCCTGCCTAGGTAAACTCTTTCGCCTTTGTCTTTCAACTTGTACCTTTCCTTCTTGCTGGAAGTTTGCTCTAACTCAGCCAGTCCCAAAGAAGGGTGACCGTTCCTAACCCTCTAACTATCGTCCAATTGCTTTAACATCCTGTCTCTCTGAAGTTTTCGAGTAAATTGATAACAGAAAAATTTTAAAGCATCTTTCCTATCACAATCTTCTTTCTGTTTATCAGTATGGGATCTGTCAGGGACACTCCACTGGCAATCTTCTCACTTACCTTCCAGACTCCTGGTCATCCTGCTTCTGGGACTTTGGCGAAAACTTTGCCATTGCACTTGACATCTCAAAGGCATTCGATTGAGTCTGGCATAAATCTTTAATTTCCAAACTGCCCTCTTACGGTTTCTATCCTTCTATCTGTGCCTTCATCTCTAGCTTCCTTTCTGGTCGTTCTATACCTGCTGTTGTAGACGGCCATCGTTCTTCTAGATCTATCAACAATGGTGGTCCTCAGGGCTCTGTCCTACCACCAGCTCTCTTCCTTTTATTCATCAATAACCTAAGCTGTACATCTAACCTTATCCACAGGTATGCTGATAATATAATTCCACCCTTCACCTTTCCTTTCAGTTCTCACAACTTACATACAGCAGTTACTTCAACAAACAAGGGATGAGGCTATGGCACACCTAATGTCTGACTTGGCTTGTATCTCTGACTAGGGTAAAAATAATCTTGTTGTTTTTAATGCACCAAAAACTCAGTTTTTACACCAATCAGCTCGACATACTCTTCCACAGGAGTACCCACTAGTGTTTAACCCTCCCAGTCCCGACCGATTTTCGACTTTTTGTTTTTTGGCTGAAACCTTCACTTTTGGTGAGAAACATTGAAAGTTCATAGAGAAATCACGATCCTAAGGTAAAAAAATGTTGATACAGGTGTCACTCAACCTTACGTTTTCTTCTTTTTCAGGGTACCTGGCTAAAGAAAACGAACTATGGAAGGGTTAACTAATTCAAGCCACTTTAAATTACGTATTTATTTCATTTATCTGGTACGAATTTATGTGTAGTACAAGTCTATATTGGTTTTCACACAATAATACAGGCGTTTATAAGCAATGTTCACTCACCCAAAACCCCAGTATATGGCACCTTCCTTTACGGCATTACCACCTCATCACTTCTGTTTGTTTCTACCTCTAGCTTCTTTGTCCTCCACTTCAGGAATCACTTTCACCGTGAATTTCGTCATTGGAGAGACCGTGGGGGAACATACCTTTACTGGCTAGGTTACTGCTACCAGGTGAATTGTCCAGTGTGTGTGTGGGGGGGGAAGGGGGGGTTAAGTGGGTCCAGGCAGTATTTCTGCTTGACAGCAGGTAGAGGAAGGTCTCCCACATATGCCTACCAAAAATGACCCGCGAATGTTGAAAAATGTACACACAATGGGCCTTGCAACTGCATGACGTATGATGCAATGCATGTAGTTGGGTCTGTCCGTGGAAAAAAGTAGCGACGTGCATCGTATGTCGATGGGACTCGGAGGGTTAATAATATCCAGCTCAGTAGTCCTGTATCATCCTTGAACATGCTTGGGGTTTCATTCACGCCGTACTTATCTTGGAAAGATCATATTGCATCTCTTGTAAAATCTGCTTCCAAGAGACTGGGTATGCTAAGCTAACTCTGTACCTTCTTTACTCCTGCACAGCTGTTAACTTTATACATGAGTTTTATTCGCCCCACTGTACCGTACAACTCTCATGGGTAGGGAGGCTCCCCACATACAGCTCTTCTCAATAGGGTGGAGTCAAAGGTTTATCACCTCATTAACTCTCCTCCTCTTACTGGCTCCCTTCAACCTCTATCTCTTCGCCGCACTGTTGCATCTTTATCTCTTTTCTATCGCAATTTAAATGGTCACTGCTCCTCTGAACTGTCTGCTTGCATCCCTCCACCTCTATGATGGGTCCATAGCACCCGTCTAGCAACAAACTCTCATCCCTTTTCTGTCCAACTCTCTAATGCAAGAGTTAACCGTTACTCCCAGTCCTTCATTTATGCAACAGGTCAACTCTAGAAATGTCTCCCTCAGTCTGTATTTCCTACTTCCTATTATCTCCAGCATTTCAAACGCAAGTTGTCCAGGCATCTCGAAATGAACGGATCTTGAATTTGGCTCTCCTCTGTATTGTATTTTTTTTCTTGGAAGGAACGATTTGTGGGCTCCTGGCCTTTGGTTCCTTCTTTCCTGCATAAATATATATGTACAGTAATCCCTCCAATATCCGTTGTAATAGAGCCAAAGGCATGTCCGAATATTGGTTTTGTCCGGATATTGGTCCTGAAGCTCCAGCACTGGTTTTTCATGACCCTAACCTAACCTAAATCAGAAAACTACCTTCCTACCTCCCTACTGGACATATATAATGCACATATAGCACGAATTTATTGAATTTTAACCAAAAAATGATGATTTAGAGGTGAGTGAGTCACAGGAGCTCAGAACTTGCCAGCATAGTATAAGTAAGTATCGGACATGGAAATCATCTTTTCTCACATTTTATACACTAAATTATTGGATACACAGCATCAAATACAGTAAATGATGTTAATTGCTACCAGAAAAATGGTTAGGTTAGGTTAGGTTATGACCGGACGTGAAATTCACTGCTTCCACCTTTTTCCTAGCTAGTGCATGAAAGAATTAAATTTAAAGCAGGAAATTATGATTAACATAATGTTAGGTTAGGTTAGGTTAGGACCGGACATGAAATTCACTGCTTCCATCATTTTTCTAACTGTTTTACTTAAGAACCATGCATGGAAAAATTAAATTGCAAGCAGGAAATTATGATTAACATTTAGGGTAATTTCTTAACACATTAACAGCATGATGAAAACAGGTTAGGCATGAAAATCTTTATGGTAACCATAGGTTAGGTTAGGTTAGGTTAGGACCAGACATGAAATTCACATCTTCCACCTTTTTCCTAGCTGTTTTACTTAAGAACCATGCATACAAAAATTAAATTGCAAGCAGGAAATTATGATTAACATTTAGGGTAATTTCTTAACAAATTAACAGAATGATGAAAACAGGTTAGGCATGAAAATCTTTATGGTAACCATAGGTTAGGTTAGGTTAGGACCGGACATGAAATTCACATCTTCCACCTTTTTTCTAGCTGTTTTACTTAAGAACCAAGCATGGAAAAATTAAATTGCAAGCAGGAAATTATGATTAACATTTTTGGTAATCTTTTAACACATTTACAGCATGATGAAAACAGGTTAGGCATGAAGTTAGGGTACTTACGAACAAGAAGCTGCCATCCTGATGTAATAACCCACTCTATCATCTCAGACTCTGACAGGAAGACCTTGCACCTGACACACCTTTCCAATTGAGAATCACCAGCACTTATCACCAACACTTTCCACAACGTTTTTTTTTTTTATAACTGGAATCACATCACCTCACTGCACTGTACATAACAGTAAATTCCATCATCACACACATGATGAAGAAGGTGAAGAGCAGTATCAAGCACTGTAGGAGGTAGGGTATCACCACAAAAGCAATCACTTCAGCCGCCATTGTCGGAGGTGTTCATGGGGCAGTAACTGAGTGGGTAATGGCGACCGACAGACAGACGCCACGAGTGTAAACATAGCCGATCGGCGCGGGCGGGAAATTCAAACTGACGTGGTCCCAAAAAATCGAAAATTTTTCGATTTTTTTCCGAACTTTTTGGCATTTTGGGGGTTGGGCAGCCCAGAATATCCGAATAGTGAGTATATCTGAGTATTGGACGTCCGAATATTAGAGGGATTACTGTATATATGGTGTGTATATACATATACTGTATATATATATATATATATAAAATATACTGCCTTACCTTGTGGTGTGGGTAACTTTTCTATCTGTTAGAAGGTCAACCGCACTCACCGGCCTCACACCGCACACTGCCCGGGCCCCCGGCTGCTTGTGATGCAACAGATGTGTGCACACGCACACACAATAACAGCAATATGCTCTAACACTCTCGTTCTCTCTTCTTAATTTGACAAAAGATTCCAAGGACGAAGCTGGATGGTCTACTGGCATCTGATACACACTACGTATCCAATACATAGACTTTTGTGTGAGTACCATCAACACCCGATATGCACTATGCATCCAATACATAGACTTTTGTTTAATTACTATCAAGACCCAGTCTGTGGACACATACAGATATGTGATGTCTCTTGAAGTACAGTATTATAATCCTTCTAGTCTCGGGTGACTGCTGAACGCAGCCACTCGGTCGAGGCACCTTTCTTGGTGAGACAATCAGCCAGTTGTTGTGATGTATCCATCCAAGATACTTCATCAATCTCCCCTCGCTCCAACATGTCTTGTAATACAGCAATATCAAAGGACAATCTCCTGTCTTCTATGCTCCTACAGGAGTAAAGGGCATCCACCAGACTCTTGTTGTCGACGAAACACTTTATTTTGATCTTTCCACATCCAGAGACCTCACGCAATATGTTGGCGAGATATACAGCAGTCTCAGCACATTCAAGCAGCGCCAATGCCTCAGCAGATAAGGTAGATTTGACGACCTTCCTGAGCTTTCTTGTCTCCCAGAATATAGGGCATCTTGCCTCACTAGCATCTCATAGGAAGATCACAAAACTTTCATGAGACCCTTTGCCTACAAGGTTGGCAAATGAGGCATCCGAAAAGAACTCTATATGACAGTCCTCGATCGGCCCCATTCTTGGAATGTATAGCTTCATGATGTCAGTCTTCACCCTTGAGATCACCTTATTGAGTCTAAGCAAATCCGCTATGGTCGCTTGGTCACACTTAACTCACACACATCAGAGGCAATATCTGGCCAAGTGTGTGTGGCAATCCAGCTGAGTTGCCCAATTAATGCTCGGTACTCCGTTTTCTCAGACTCGGACAGCTCTCCTGATTTTACTGCTGAACGATGTCTACTCAGCGTGGCTGGTTTCAATGATGAAGCATACTGGAATAGGTCGAGCGTTATGCTGCCATCGATGTTGGAGATGACATTGAGACCAACGTATTTGAAGGCTTTTGATTATGAACTGCTGATGAGGAATATTTGATTCAATCGGTTTATCACTTGCTGCTCGAACTCATGTGTACCAGCCCAAAGGAAGTCGTCGACATAAATGCAAACAATGCCTTCGACTTTGCCACTACTGCTCCAAGAGAACAGCGCTGAATCCAGTGATGACACTTTAGCTCTGAGACTCAACAATTGATCTTTTACGCGCAGATACCAATGCCTAGCAGCATCACCAAGGCCATAAACAGTTTTCTTTAGTCTCCATAACTTACCATTTGCATATTCAGGGGGAGGACGTAAATGAACAACTCTCTCAATGTTGTTACCGTGAAAGTAGGCAGCTTTCACGTCCGTAATGTGGCAATCCCACTAGTTGGTGGAGGCCAAAGAAAGTGCCAAACGCATTGCTTCTTTTGAATAAGTAGGTGAGTCTTTTTGGAGATCCACTGTGTCTTCGTCAAATCCTCTGGTGACTAAGTGGACCTTAACAATAGGCTTTCCATTTTTCAGTTTTTCCGTCACAACCCATCGAACCGTTATGGCACCTTGCCCAACATCATCTACTTCCTCATACACATCATTATTCCGCCAGTTTGTAATTTCATGTTCCTTAGTGCATAATACGGCCCCAGAGTTGAAAAGAACAAGCATTTCTGTGTCATCATCAACCACTTCCCATTTGCTAAAATCCTTCTGCAAATCTATCCAATCAATGCTGCCGTCAGAGTCCCTCTTCAAATTGTAGCAGTGTTTGTACTTTCCACTGGCTTTACCTGCCCGACTCATAATCCTTCCAGACACCAACTCTCCACTTTCTGAATGTATTCCCTTTATACGCTGACCAACAGAAACTGTGGGAGGCTGATTAACCGGAACAGAAACTGTGGGAGGCTCATCAATCGGAACCACGCCATATTCTGACTCGTCTTCTGGTGGATAGTCATTCAACACTAGCGAAGAATCGTCATTAGGCTTCTCCTGGACAACAATGCTCTTCTCATCACTGCTGACACCACCTTCAAGTGTAGTATCTTGCTCTGGCACACGTGCACTCGCACGTAGACACCGCCGTGTCTCACCAGAATTTGTTTCCCATCTCTGCCTATTACAATTCCAGGACCGTGCCACTCATGACTGTCATTTCTTTTGTAGAAGACTTCATCTTCATTTCGGATGTCGTTTAAGTCACTCGAACGTACGTTGTGCCGCAGAGCCCAAGCCAAACATTCATATGATTCAGTCTTTATAAACTCTTGTCTTGCTAAATGAAGAGTGTTCAAGATGTCTCTCACAATTTTCGATGGTGATGTAGGTTCCAAGGCTGGAGGATCATTTGCATACACATTAGGCAGGACAGGGTTTTGACCAAAAACAAGTTGGTTAGGAGAAAAGCCTGCATAGTTGGTGAGAGCATTTCTTGCCGATACTGCCCATGCCAAAGCCACATCCAATTTACACTGGCTATCAGCCATTATCTTCCTAACAATGTTACCAATGACTGCATTTTTTATGCTCACAGACTTCGTTGCTCCATGGACTCTCTGCAGACATTGTCATGATCTTGATATTGAAGGCCTCTCCCAATGCTCGAATTTCAGCATTGTTGAATTCACAGCCATTGTCTGTAAGAAATTTTCCATGTGTGCCAAACACAACAATCCAGCTCTGAAATATTCCTTTGATAATGGTGGGCGCACACTTGTCCGCGATTACTATTGCATTACAATACCTGGTCGCCAAATAAACAAGGACTAAGAAATAATGCCTTCCCCAAGCTTTCAAATCCATGGTTATGGCTTCGTTAAACTTAGACGCCATGGGTAAATTGACTACGGGTCGGGGCTTGGCATTCTTCAATCTGCAACAGACTGTACAAGCATCAGATACAGCCTTGATAGCCCATTCCAGTTCTGAACTTTTAATCCCCGCATCTGTGATCAGTTTAGTTTCACTGATGTTGGGTGTCCAAACTGCCTGTGAAGCTTCAAAGCCGTTTTTTCTACATCATCTCCAAGAGATGCCAGTGTGACTGTTTTGCAAAATTCACGACCTAGTCATAAAGAAATTGGAAGCAAGTAATGGCCTGAAAATGATAGTCCCACAAATTGTGACCTGGTCACCTCCAAAGTTAATCAACATTTTTGCTTTTTTCATGGAGCGTTTACTCAGCAGCAAGGGAATACTGCAGTTCACAACATCTGTCACGATGGTTGCACGCATATTTCCAATGTAGCAGGGCAGAGTAACAAGTTTGAGGGAAGAAATTGTGACACCATCAGCAAAAGTAAACGTTGAGGATGACACTTCTTCTTTTACAGCTTCACGTTCGTAATCAATGAGCTCACTTAGATAGCAAATGATCCATTCAACTCCACATACAGTTGTAGAACACCCTGTGTCTAGAACTGCACATCCCTTAGATTCTTCTACTAGAGTCTGTAATTTACTTCTACTAGCGACATCATCAGCATAGCCCATAAATAACGACAGATGCACTGTTTCAGAATTTTCTTCTCGAATGCTGTCGTTTTCATATGCATCCGGACAGTCACGTGCCCAATGAAATCTAGAATCACATACTAAGCACCTCGATACCTTTCCGTCAGACCCAAGTGGGTTCTGCCTCCTGCCGGTGGAAGAGCGTTGGAGAATTCTACCAGATACGGTTGAATATCGGCCACAACCACGACCTCGATCACGTACTGCACCACCCCGCAGCATTCTCCGTCCTCGTCGAGTACCTCTAACATAAAACGTTTCCTCACCCCCAACATCGACACTCCAAAATACTGGTTCGTTCTTCACCTCCCTGGTAGACACCGATGCATCGTTCTGCCCGCCAATTTCACCAGCAAAAATACGATTCAGGGCAGATTTCATGTTTTCGTATGTCACAGTTATCGCGGACATCACTAGTTGTTTCTCAATGTCTGAAGGTTTGCATGCAGCTAAGAGCATAAAAGCCATCACAGAATTTGGCAGTGCCATGTCCTGCTTCGTAAATTTGAAATAAACATGCTCAAATTCTGCCACGAACTTACGAATGTTCATATCACCGGGTCTTCTGAGGTTGTACAATTCATGAAAAGCTGCAAACTGCCGACGTCCTTTGTCCACAAGAAATAAACTGTCTAGTTTTTTCAGCAAGGTCTGAACACCATTCTCTTGTTTTAATTCAGCCGCATCAATTTCTGAAGACGCCACCCTCGCTCTTCCAGACAATGACAGGTGAATAGCTAAGGCTTGCTTCTCTTTCGGTAAGTCCATCAGTTCGCACCAAATGTCGATGTCCTTCATCCAAGTCTCATAAGCAGAATAATTTTCAAGTTTTGGAGGCCACTTAGTTGAGCAGGACGCAATTATGTCGAACTATGCTCTGCTACCAGCATTAGCAGGCCAACCGCACTCGCCGGCCTCACACCGCGCACTGCCCGGGCCCCCGGCTGCACACTGCAGGACCCTTCCGGTGACGTCATCACTCGTAACGCAACAGATGTCTGCGCACACACACACAGTAACAGCAATATGCTCTAACACTATCCATCCATCCGTTATCCAATCCTACGTTGCCCCATGAGGGACGTAGGAGCCCGAGGCTAGGCAAGTTGGTCCTGACATTTAAGATGAGTGTGACCAGCCTCACTCATCCCTGAGTGGCATTACTGGAGCAATAACCCCAACCACCGATTGGATATAAACCTTCATCGGCTCAATCCGATTGGAGCGCTGCAATCACCCACTAAACCACCCCGTGCCATAATTTGGCTATATGGTTACCACCCAGCATAGTACACTGTTTCCTAGTGGACAAGAAACCATTCAGCTTGTCACCCACTGCAGAGTCACCCATAAGCAGAAGGAACAGGAAAGAATGAAGGAAAGAAAGATAAAAGAGAGAGTGTAAAGTCACCCGTAGGCAGAAGGACGAGGAAAGAATGAAGTAAAGAAAGACAGAAGAGGAACGAAGGAAAGGAGGGAGGAGAGGAAAGGGCAGACACCTGACAGCAGCACTACATCGAGTGAGTGGATGGTGAGCACCCCTAAAATACAAAATTTTGACACATGCAATTCTTCAACACAATCTGTACTAATACTGTACTATGTCAATGTCACTTTTAACTTTCTTGTAGCCCAAAACCAGAAAATGACTGTTTAACCCTGTACCCAGAGTTCATCATGTTTTATTCATGCTGCCTCCAGCTTATTTTCTTTTAGTCAGAGGATAAACTTGACAATGAAGAAATAATGGAAAATGCTTCTAAGTCCTTTATTGCAAAAGGCATTGCCCTAAGCCAAATATAACAATTTTGTGTGTGTGTGTGGGGGGGGTATTTTATTTTACTGAAAGGGTTGATAAATTATCCCTCAACATGCATAAATCACTGATATCTGCTGCCTCTTCTTCTTTACCATTTTCAATTTTTTTTCCCCCAATTTTCCATTTCCTTTAAGTGGACTGTCCTTTCCTTGTAAATCGCTCTTCCTTTACCTTATCAAATACTATACTCTAACATCACTGCAGTCTAAGTACCCCATGACATACTGATATTCTATCACTTTTATGATCAATCATTTTCCATTCCCATTTCTTTCATATAGCTAGAACCAAAATCACCAAAACACTACAACAGCATTTAAAGAGAAAGATTTCTTCCATCTTTTCTGTCCACTTCATAATCAAGTACAGTAAAACCTCGATATAACGGACTTCAATAGACCGGAATTTGCTTTTATCGGACTCGAGGAGCTACCAGACTAAACTCCTATATATCGGAAAAAGTCCGATAAAGCCAGAAAGCAGTCCTGACTGCATGACCACTTCAGCTATGTTCACCACAATAAGACAAGTAAAAGACATGTTTTTCAGTGCACAGTACAGTATTATTATGCCATTTGATTAATGTAGTGAAGGTATAACACAGTACAATACTGCAATGGTGGTGAAAACCACTGATGCAATCCGGACCAATGTCTGATATATCGGAAAAAGTCCGGATTAGCACAGGTAAGTCCGGATGTCGCTTTTATCGGAATTTCGCATTTTTCGGACTGGCTTGGGCCCCAATTAGTCCGTTATAGTGAGATCTTACTGTATGTGCCTTACAATATACTGTAGTAAAGCATTCCCATTAATACATACCACTTTCATCTCTCCGACGGGCAGTATTTTCCTTTGCTAGACCAGAAAGGAAAGTCTCAAACAATGCAACTGATTCTTTCAAGGAGGTTTTCTTGTAGCCTGGCACAGATCCTCGCTCCTCCATAGTTTTCCCAGCATCATAGGCATTGATTTCTTCAATAAGCTGCCTGAACACAAAATTGTTACAAGGGTGAGATTCTTCATCATCATCATCATCATCATCATCTACACCTCCTTTCCCACCCAAGGGCAGGGTGAGGAGTAGCAGCATCCAAACAGCCTAAGTTTGCCCAATTCAATGGGCCATGCTTCCATTCACTCATCATTCAAGCTCACGGAATCCTGACTCCATCAGATAGGCCTAAATGCTTTACTGTGAACTGTAGCTTCACATACATCTATCCAACTGAGTCAATCCAAACTCTGTCACATTAAAAAGGGGTGCCAAATCCCCTGTCATGCGCTTCTCTGCACAAAATTCATCCAGCCAGCTCGATCTCTTGTCAGTCCCTTAGCCTCACCAACTTTATACCTCTCTTCCTCACACACTCATCCACCATATCTCTCCACCTTCTTGGCCTACCTCACCTCCTCCCTCCTTCAGATCTGCTCAGATATATCTTTTTTACCACTCTACAGTCATCCACTCTCTCCACATGACCATACCATCTCAGTACACTCACTTTGATTCCGGTGTCCATGTACTTCCTCACTCATCTTTCACAAAACGCACTAGTATTTTTGCATCCTATCCACTCTCTGTACTCCACATACATTCCTCAACAGTCCCATCTTCACTGCTCTTACTCCTGACTTTTCATTTTCGTGGCACACCATAGTCTCACACCTGGATGTTAAAGTTGGCACTAACACTCCTTCATGGAAACCTTGTGCAGCTGCAACACTCAAGCTTCTGTTTCTTATCATATGCTGTACTGGTTTAACGGTAATTACCAAGTCACTGAATTTGAATGAAAGCACACAAAATATATAGCTAAATCCCAATTTTTATAAGAGTCCCAGATTACTGAAAATGCTGTTTCTTTACAGAATGGAAGTGACAAACATGAAATAATGAGGAGACAGTGAAATGTAGACTGTGCATTCTCTCCCTATGAAGCTAGCTCTAGAAACATATGAAGCTAGCTCTAGAAACAGAGAGAGAGAGAGAGAGAGAGAGAGAGAGAGAGAGAGAGAGAGAGAGAGAGAGAGAGAGAGAGAGAGAGAGAGAGAGAGAGAGAGAGAGAGAGAGAGAGAGAGAGAGAGAGAGAGAGAGAGAGAGAGAGAGAGAGAGAGAGA
>JAGKTI010013472.1:0-17065 GCA_018397915.1 Birgus latro
TCTCTCTCTCTCTCTCTCTCTCTCTCTCTCTCTCTCTCTCTCTCCCAGGTCAGCCCGTCAACTCAGCCAGCCACTCAGCACAATCAGCCACGACGCGGACGCATGCATGTGCCAGATTAACACACAGGTAAAAAACAAGGCACTTCGTTCTTATGATGATGAATGCTGGAAAAGAGACAGATAAAAGAAGGATGGTTGGGAAGGGAGAGAGGGAGGGGTGGAGGGGGAGAAGGAGGGGCGGGGGAGGAAAGAGGGAGGGGAAGGAGGGCAGCAGAGAGGCGTGGGGGAAAAGGGGAAAGGCAAGGATGGAGAGGAATGAGAGGAGGTGTAGTATGATATGGGTGGATAGAGGAAGGGTGAGGTAGGGTGAGTGATGAAGGAGATAAGAGAGAGAGGAAGGAGGAAAACAAGCAAGGGAGGGAAGAATAGACGCAGGGATGGAGAGAAAAGAGGGAGGAATTGTAGTATAGGAGGGTCAGGGGGGAAGGGAGGGAGGTGGAGCAAGCTGAGAGACAAAAAAGGCTATGGCAAGATGGGAGAACTGCACAAGCACGACAACACAAAAATGTAGACTTTTATCCCCGTGTGTTGGAGCTCATCAACCATGGCAGAACGGGCGAGGGTTAGGAGCACAATTTGCCATTCTTAGCTACGAAAACATTCTGCTTACGAGAGAAACCAGGTTTGACATACTCAGCCCCTTCACATCGCGGACTATTAATGTGGGTTTATTCTTGCAACAACAGGCAGCTAAAACGTGGCGCAATTTTATTTTTCCCGAGTGGGAGACTCATCTACAGAATTATTCTAAAGGTTTAAAATACACGTAAAAAATGGGTACGAGGGATTTCAGAATTAGTACTATAGCTCCTGACGTCCGGATATGGTAGGCGTGCATGGATGTGAAGTGCATCTCGTATTATCTTTTAATTTTTCTTGGTCCGGATCATTGTAGTCGGTTCGTTTTCACCTGGCAAACATCCCTTACTCCCCTCTCAGCCCAGCTGATGGCCAAGCGTTGTCATATTGGAAGGCTGTGACTAATAATACAGGAGACTCAATCCTGCCACATGTCTGAGGCTCACTGAATCTCATGCAACTACGACTTATTAAAGTTGTGGGAATGGCCCAGCTCCGTCAGATGAACATGGAATACAGTATTCTATTCCAACTTGCGCCACAAAACTTAACTCAGCCGAAACTGACTACAGGAGCCTAAGAATTCTAAAAACTGTTATCATTAAATCATGGTTTTAACATCTCTATTATACTTTTCTACATAAAGTCAGAGAAGTCTAAGGGGGTTATAAAGAGCCTTCAGTAACCTCTTCGGTAAGAGAGGGCTCTCACAGTTCAAATAAAATCGCTCAAATATATCAAAAACATAAAATATAAGACCTCTCAGTGAAAGACTTATATCAAAATTAGATCATATGGACTCCACAGCAAAACAAAATTATCATATAATACGACTGATAACAAGGACATGCCATTTACCCCTCAGGTCACATATGCACATCCCACTCGTTAAAGTTTAATAGCAGTCACCGATCCCTCCTCCACTCACAGCCCCTTCAATCTTTCAATTTTTACCCGGTGGAAAGTATAAGACTCGTTACCTCGCTCTTGAACCCTCGTCTCCCCTCTCCACTCCACTCCAACGCTGCATTGTTATCTGGTTCCCACCTATGGCGGTTTTCATAAAGGATCTTATAGTTCGTTTACCTTAGTTTGGAGGTGCTCAAGAGGGACGCCTTCTGGCGATGACACCAATATGACCAGGCAGTGAAGCTGCCACGTTGTACAATCGTGCCTCAGTCCCCTCTTTATCTCCCGAAATGAGGAAGGTGGACTGCAGGAAGAAGGCAACCTCAGCGTACCACTTAGTTCAAAATCAGGAGTGCCCGGTGCTACAACAACTATGATTACTGCCTTAAGTTGGTGATAGATTTTCGTTCATTTGCAAGTCATTTCAAGAAGCACACTGACAGAATACGACAGTACTACGGTTCTACACACTTCCCATAACACTTATTCGTGACTAGCACCATACTCGTGCAAAATCTCTCATGCAGCAGGGCAATATTAATGGACATAGGGAAAATTCAGATCACTTTAATGTGAAGGGAGTACAGTCAGTGTCAGCAATAAACAACAGTAAAGTATCATGAAAATTTTAGTTCTTAAGTTGTTACACTGTTTACGTTATTATTCACTGCACTTTAGTTGCGAAGTGTTCTGTAATCAAGAGACATAAAGCAAACCTATAAACAATCTGAAATACAACTTAGGCTCCTATAAACAATCTTAAACACAAATCAGAACCCTATAAAAATATTAAACGCATCATTAGTTCCTATAAACAGTCTTAAACACAACTTAAGCTCAAGAAAGTTCATGAATACACTCTCTGTTCTCTTCCACCCATCAAACTCAGTAAATATACTGATACACCTCTTACGCTTTGGTCCTGAGACGTTAACCCACTCAACGCAAGGACGTCTTCAATGCTCATTTTCCTGCTACCAAAAGACACTCTATCAGTGGCAGTCAGATGGGGGGGGGGTCTAGGAAGTCTAGAACCCTTCCCTTATTTTTATTTGCGACAATTTATTTTCCTACAACAAATATATAGATATTACTGACAGGAAAACAACTACACGTTTGAAAATTCCTAATGTTTTTGACCCTACTGATAAAACTATAGTTTATGCCTGGAAAGTTAGCAATGACAATGGATAAAGTTCATGTTGTTATCAGTATTATTTTAAATGAATATCTGTTGTTAGTGAGTAAAAAAAAAAAAAAAAATGGACTCTCTCTTAAACAAACACTGGCTCCTTCCCCATTATTCAGCTTACAAACTTGAAGAGTTTAAATTTGCCTTCCTTTACTATCTCAGGTCTCCCCTAAGTAGATTTTAATGATCTCACGGTACCAAGAAAAAAACAATAAAAGACATCATTATACTGGAAACGTTAAGATGCGGTACTCTTGCTTAACATCTGTACTATGGTAGGATTCTGGTGATGGAGTCCGTCACCTGGTGACACCAATACAATTAGTTAACTGGGCTATATACTCGTAAACGTCCCTCAATTAACACCTGTCTCCCTACAGGGAGACAGTTAAGCTACGGAGGGGCAATTTCAGTCTGCAGTCCACCGCGTACATGTCCAGATGATCCTGAGGCCACAACAACAAATGTGATAATGAATGATCTACTTTGTACTGATTATCTCCCGATCATTTTATACAGCACGGGAAGATCACGAGATGAGAGGGTTAAGAATACTCTCCATTAGTCCCTTCTCAGCACCAATCAGGTTTCTACTATATTTTAATTACAAACAGATTACTATTTTTGGATTATGATAAAACTCTCTTAACTGAATGGGGCAAATCAAATGCAGAAAGGCAGACAGACACTATCCACTTTCATAGTGCTGTGAGGCACTAATAAGAAGCCTACATGTGGTGGTGCTGAACACCCTGGGTGGGCAGCTGCATCATCCATCTGGAGGCTAAACTTCTTTATATTTCCCTGTACCTTGCCATCAGTTAGGACCTTGATCTGACTCTGACGAATGGATGTCTGCCACAAGGGAGTGTCTGTTCCCCAAACAATGTATGGACTCTGCTGTACTGGTGCTAAAGAGAAACCTACATGTAGTGGCACTGTGACCCTGGGTGGAGCAGCTGCAGTGTTCACCCAGGAGCCAAACTTCCTCCTATTTCCTTGTAACTTGCTGTGGAAAGGACCCTGGTTTTTCTGAGACTCAGTTGTCTGAGACAACTGACAGCAAACCCTTTTCTGTATCCTCCTACTTTCTCTATTCTCATTTCAAAGTCAAAGGTGGCTGTTGTGTATGTGTACGCAACAATCTATCTTGCTCTCGTGTTCCTGAACTTGATTCTTCTGAATTCTCTACTCTCTGGCTTCGGCTCTCCTGTCATTCTCTGACTAAATATATCTGTGCTGTTTACTTATCTCCTAATTCTACCGACTATCAAAAATTCTTTGATTATCTTACTTCTGCGATGGAACACATTCTATCCATTTCTCCTTTCTCTGAAATCTCCATTCTAGGAGATTTCAATGTTCACCACCACCTTTGGCTCTCCTCTCCTTTCACTGACCCACCTGGTGAACAAGCCTACATCTTTTCTATCCTTAATGACCTAGAGCAGCTTGTACAGCACCCTACCCGTATCCCTGGCTGCCTTGGAGAGAGTTCCAACATACTTGACCTTTCCTAACAACTAATCCTTCTGCTTACACTGTTAATCTTTTCTCTCCATTGGGCTCCTCCGATCATAACCTTATTACTTTAACCTGTCCTACTGCTCCAGTACAGCCTGTGGACCCTCCAAAGAAATGCCGCCTGTGGCACTTTGGAGCTGCAGATTGGGAGGCCCTCAGGCAGTACTTCTTTGATTTTCCTTGGAATGATTATTGCTTCCATGGCCGGGAGCCGTCTGAGTGTGCCCTGCGCATTACGGAGGTTATTCTCTCGGGCATGGAAGCATACATTCCTTTCTCGTATCCTCTGACTAATGCAAGAAAGCCTTGGTTTAATCACGCTTGTTCTAATGCTGTCCACAACAAAGAAAGGGCCTTTAAAAGGTACCGGAGCCAACCCACCCCTGAATCACATCTTTTTTATATTTCTGCCCGGAATCGTGCTAAGTCTGTTCTTCGCTCTGCTAAAAAAATTTCATCCGTGCTAAATGTTCCCAACTCTCCAACTCGAATTCTTCTCGCTCCTTTTGGCACCTTGCCAAAAACCTTTCCAACAACTTTACCTCATCATCCTTCCCTCCTCTTTTCTACTCTGATGGCTCTGTAGCTACTTCTTCTACTGATAAAGCAGATCTCTTTGCTCAGACTTTCTCCTCCAATTCTACCTTAGACAATTCCGGTGCTGTTCCTCCATCACTTCCCCCCTCAGACTTCCTCATGACTGGCATTAAAATTTCTTCAGTTGATGTATTTTCTGCCATCACTGGCTTCAATATTAACAAGGCATATGGGCCTGATGGAGTCCCTCCTGTTGTCCTCAAAAACTGTGCTTCTGTGCTTCACCCTGCCTAAGTAAACTCTTTCGCCTTTGTCTCTCAACTTGTACCTTTCCTTCTTGCTGGAAGTTTGCTCTCATTCAGCCAGTCCCAAAGAAGGGTGACCATTCCCAACCCTCTAACTATCGTCCAATTGCTTTAACATACTGTGTATCAAAAGTTTTCGAATCAGTTCTTAACAGAAAAATTTTAAAGCATCTTTCCTGTCACAACCTTCTTTCTGATCGTCAGTATGGGTTCCGTCAGGGACGCTCCACTGGCGATCTTCTCACCTACCTTTCAGACTCCTGGTCATCCTCCTTTCGGGACTTTGGCGAAAGCTTTGCCATTGCACTTGACATCTCTAAGGCTTTCGATCGAGTCTGGCATAAATCTCTGATTTCCAAACTGCCCTCTTACGGTTTCTATCCTTCTATCTGTGCCTTCATCTCTAGCTTCCTTTCTGGTCGTTCTACAGCTGCTGTTGTAGACGGCCATTGTTCTTCTCCTAGACCTATCAACAGTGGTGTTCCTCAGGGCTCTGTCCTATCACCAACTCTCTTTTATTCATCAATGACCTTCTAAGCTTTACATCTAACCCTATCCACTCATATGCTGATGATTCCACCCTTCACCTTTCCATTCGATTTCCGCAACGTCCATCCCAGCAGTTACTTCAGCAAACAAGGGATGAGGCTATGGCACACCTAATGTCTGACTTGGCTCATAGCTCTGATTGGGGTAAAAATAATCTTGTTATTTTTAATGCATCAAAAACTCAGTTCTTACACTTATCAACACGACAAAATCTTCCTCAGGATTACCCACTAATGTTTAATAATCTCCAGATCAGTCCTGCATCATCCTTGAACATGCTAGGGGTTTCATTCTCTCGGGATTTGTCTTGGAAAGAACGTATTACATCTCTTGTGAAATCTGCTTCCAAGAGATTAGGTGTGCTGGGCCGTCTCCGAGCTTTCTTTACCCCTGCACAGATGTTGACCTTGTACACGGGTTTTATTCGCCCGTGTATGGAGTACAACTCTCATGTGTGGGGAGGCTCGTCACATGAGGTTCTCCTCAACAGGGTGGAGTCAAAGGCTTTTCGTCTCATTAACTCTCCTCCTCTTACTGATTCCCTTCAACCTTTGTCTCTTCGCCGCACTGTTGCTTCTTTATCTCTCTACTATCGCTACTTCAATGGTCACTGTTCCTCTGAACTGTCTGCTTGCATCCTTCCACCTCTACGACGGGCACGTAGTACCCGTCTAGCAACAAACTCTCATCCCTTTTCTGTCCAACTCTCTAATGCAAGAGTTAACCGTTACTCCCAGTCCTTCATTTATGCAACTGGTCAACTCTGGAACTGTCACCCTCTGTCTGTATTCCCTGCTTCCTATGATCTCCAATCTTTCAAACGCAGTGTGTCCAGGCATCTCGAAATGAATGGATCTTGAATTTGGCTCTCTTTTGTATTGTTTTTACTTTTTCTTGGAAGGAACAGTGTGCGGGCCCATGGCCCTTGGTTCCTTCTTCCTTGCATTAAAAAAAAAAAAAAAGCTCTCACAGCATAAAGAATTCTTAAACACAATCTCAACAAAAACTCTTTGAGAGTGGACAGTTGAAGTGACCTTCAATACAACCTAAACAAAAGAATTCTTGAAATGCCCAGTTGGAGTGAAAGGTTTCCTGCAGTCTACCATGTTTAGGTTTGGATGATCAAGTATGATAGATGGTTACTGAGTTATGGTAATGCAAGGACCTGGAAATCAGTATTGCCTTAAATACCAGTACTGTAGTGAAATTAACTAAACTAGCAACATTTGCAAGCACATAAATTTGACATTTCCATAAGTCTGCTCCTTAAATGTTAATGCACAGATATGTTTGTACTTGTACAGTAATTCAAAAGAACTGAATAAATCACAGAACAATCAGGCCCATTCATAATAAGCAGCTATGAACTGGAAAGGCATCTGAAGCCAAACAGAACACAAACCTATACTGGGACAACTGCTTTGGTGTTTGGTGGTTCTGTGTCTTTTGTTTGTTAATTGCTCATCTTTTAAAACTTATCTGGCACTAATATAATTTTAAGGACACTATTTTCTAAATTTACGAAGGGTGTCTCGAGATATCCGGCCCAGGTACAATCAGTACATGCAAAGCAATTTTCAGATCAATAAGCCCAGAAATACAGTGGTCAGACCATGGCAATCAGCACATGAAGAATGAGGAAGTGGTTGATGAGAACAATATCTACACACACACACACAATCACTCTGAGAAATTTAAACACACTTGGTGCCAAATGACTACCTGTAACTACAGAAACTATTTTCAGTATTAGACTGTTCTTTGGATGATAACCTGTAATCAGCAAACATATGTCTGGTGGTCTATTGGGTTAAGGCATTCCAACCGAATGTGGCCCATTAAGGATTTAAATCTAAGGGATAGTCTGGGTTTGTTGCTCACATAATGTCACTCAGGACTTAGCAACTGGTCATTTGACATTCCTCAGAGCACATACTATGATCAAAAATTATTTCTTCCTTATTCACATTTTGTATCACTGCAGTGACAGAAATAAATGCAGGGTATATGCCTGTAAAGAAACAAACATTTTATCTGACTGCTTGATGCAGAAGCATGTATAATTTTGCTTAAGTGAACAGATGTGATGATGATAGATATATTACCATCTCATAGCATCACAAGTGAAACTGATACACTTGCAGGAGGTTGTTGGGATGAGGAGGGGTGCTGCTATGATATGCAGCATGAGCTTTTCTCAACTACAACAGGGAACTATGAAGTGCAGCTGTCATTACACTGTCAGAGCTGTAGCCTGCATTCCCCCATAAACACAGGTATAGCTGCAGCTCATCCTCCACTTTCTTTTTCTTTTTTAAAGTACAGTACTGTAGTTCAACCAGACCGCTGAGCTCCAAATAATGGGGCACTCACAGAACTGGTCTGAGAGATTAGTTCACCCTGGTTACATGGAAAAGGTAAAAGTATTAGAGAGGAAATATTGTCTAAAAGTAAATGGAATAGGTTGAATATTGCTGCAGTTCATGGTTTAACCCACATGTGACAATCCATAAGATGATGATAAAGTTGTGATTGGAAATGTTGCTGCTGTATATAGTACAACACTGATCTGATGTCATTCCAGTTTTAGTCACATTTGTCAGTGGGACAGTTGAGGTCATCTATAGGGATATACAATATTATCCATTCTTGTGCATGTTGGATCACTCAAAGAAAATTCTTAAAATACCAGCTGACAGAGGAGGATTTATATAAATGAAGCATTATTCAAGGCTGGTGAATGTGGGGTTGATGTCAATAGGAGGTCAACAACAGGACTGACTATCTGTGCAAATATCTTCAACAAGCTGGTAAACTGTTTACTTCCAGAAGCATAGTTCAGGTCTGTTTCCAATGTCTTTTAAAAATCAATCTGTTTAGTGAAATTACAGAAGAGGGAAATTAAAGACTGCAAGAAACATGGAAATATGAAGAGAATGTGGGCACAAGAAAAGAAGGAGTCAATGAGGAGAGAAAGTTTGGAGACAAAAAAGCCCCTTTTAGTCACCTCGTACGACAAAAGGGGATACTGGGCTAAGCTCTTGATGCTGACAATAAATGAATAACAGTGTTACAAATTTACAGCTGTACTGTATTTGAGAGCATCAGGCTTTTTGTACAGAACTGTATGGATTTTTATATTTTTATGTATGGAAATCATTAAATTCTGCTTGATATTTAATAGCAAATAAAGTTAAAATGCTGCATAAAATATGAAAAGGTATCCTGGAAATATGTTCTCCTCCATACAAGGCAAGGGCAGTGCTTGCTGGTTTCTGGATTGTTGAAAAAAAAAAAAATCCATCATCCAGCTCAGTATTACCCCATCAGAAGTGCTGGGGCCTGGCTTCTGGTTTGGGGAAAAAAAAAAAAAATCATCCAATTCAGTATTACCCCACCAGGAGCACTGGAGCCTGGGGCTAGGCTACTACACTCTGGATATCAGTCTGGATATACTGTATAAGGTGAGTGACCAATTTCCTTTCCCAGAGCAGCATTATGTTTGCAATAAAACCTAATCAACCCTCGGAAGCAGATCTTCATGGGCCACATACAGTTGGAGCACAAGTCACCAAACCACCAGGCATCTAAAGTAAATAAATATTACCTGCACTCAAAACTATGAAATGTTACCTGCTTAGTTAAAGCTGCAGGAGTGCCCAAAGTTCAATACTTAAGGTACAAACTCAAGCCCCTTCAGAACTGCACATGAAAGGCCGGGCAAGACCTTCTTGAGATGTCCCTGGACAAGGTAAGAAAAAAACAGGGTGAATTTAATTGTTCTTATGGTTGATTCACTAGATGATCTATAAAGAAGCTGGATTACTCTGAAAAGAATATGGCAAATGTCAACTTTGCCCAAACCAATATCATCATCGTCATTTCTGCAAAAATGTAAGTATTCTACAAATACTAACTAGTATCATATCAAACTAGACCTGAACTTGTCAAAAGCAAGACGTTTAAATTAATTCATGAACATAAGAGATATATAATAACTATAAACCCTGTGCACTGTTGGACAGTGCCGTTACTTAACTTTCATTATTTCAACAATTTAGCTAACAGTTATGAAAAAAGAGCAGTTTATAAATTTTTCTGGTCATTACATAAGTCATGTACAGTACTAAGTAAACATAGTAAAATACAGTAACCTAACTGCATCAAGAGCTACTAAGACCTACAGAATATATAAATTTTGTATGCTGATACCTTCACAATCTGCATTAACAAAGCTCAGTACAGTATCTATTAAGGCCTGAATAAAGATTCCCAGTGAAAATTATGTTTGGAATCTGATTTTGCTGTCAAACAAAGTGTATATCAATACAACTCCTGAACAGCTTTCTGCTCTGCATATGCAAAAATATAGGTAGCAGAAATAAGAGGAGGAGGAGGAGGAGGTTTTATGTAATGATCTCTCCCCTTCGAGGGGCTAAGCCTAAGGTGTTGCCTCTACATAATACATTTCCTTGGGTAGGAATGAATGCTTGACACCTTAGTCAACAGTATATATGATTTCTAACCCAATGAGACACAGTGGCTACAAAAGTTACATCCCCTAGGTAGCTGATATTAAAATATTTATAAATTTCACAACATTGCCAATTTCTAAAAACTGATACAGCCTCATAACTACATGTGGAGAGGATGGAGAGTGAAAGACTGACGAGGAAAGTGTATGTGTGTGAGGTGGAGGGGGGGCGAGGGAGGGGGAGGCCGAGGATGAGATGGAGGGATGGAGTGGAGAGGTACATGAGAGAGGGGGGTGTGAGTTGGGAGTGAGGTAGTGAAATGGTGGGGGACAAAGCGACATGGAGGGAATTTGTTTGTGGCCACCCCGTGCAGGAATAAGGCATCTGGAAATAGATAGATAGATTAACACTGCGAACAGCATATTTCCCAAGGTGTTTTGTATGGATCTACAAACACAAAATACAGGACTGATTACATGCATCACACGTTTATTATACAAATGCCCATGTCACTTCAATAACCAATAAACAAAAAAAGTTTGCTTATCACTCTGAGAAGCCACATGTTGTCATGCTGGTGAATTAAATTTTGGTGAATTCTGCTAAATTTTCCTTCTTTCTTTTCCTTTTTTTTTCTTCTACCAAAAACCTTTATTCAACCATTCTAAGTTACTGTAAATAAATTATCATACCATACTTACTCATAAAGTCTCTTGCAACTCTATGCCTAAGTCCGATGTGAGTCACCACTTCTACCACTCATTTCATGGCATATAAGCAGCATATCCCACACCAAGAATTATGGATGAAGCAGAAGCACCAGAGAAGAATAAAACACAAGCTTCCATTCAATCTCATAGTTTCTGAAAAGATAAAAACGGTTAGCATATCTTATCAAAATGGATCAAGTGGTCCTAACCCATACTTATCAGTCCTACCAACAAAGTAACACTTACCCATCCCACAACCGCAGATGCTCCTGCGATGACTTGTCCTACAAAGAGTTAATTTAACCTAACCCATAAATAAAGACCAATACATCGAAATATTTATTCTCTGTACCTACCAGATCATATGTACAGTTTATAACATTCTCAGATTCATATACAGGACCTGTATAATTTACACTGTACTAATGTTTCCGTTCCTTCTGCTAGACAACTGGAAATAAACAATGTCCCAAAACTTCATGATGATAATCACAGTTTACAACTCTCTCAGATGCATATAAAATGATATGCACCTTCCTTACATGTTTCAGTTCCTTCAGCTATGCAAATGGGAATAGGCATTTTTGCATAAACTTTATAATAATTAGGATTTGGGAAACAAAGAGACAGGGCAGAGCTGAACCAATTTCAAATCATTCCTGTTGAACTGCTCAAGTTGTTGGGGCTAAGACCAGATCATAATGCCAAACCCATTTTTGCCAGAGTTAACCTACATGACTGGAACCAAACTAGGAAACTAATTATACTGTATATGTATTTTCTGGTGAGGCTTTGTGTCTTCCTCCCAAAACAGACTCTCACAACCTTATAAAATTCATGATTTCCGTATTTCCATGTGCGGGATTAAGGCGTCTGGCAACAGATAGATAGATGTACAGTTAAGTATTATAATAGCTCTTCCGTTAACCTGTTCGCATCAGGGAACCTACATGTACTTTACTGCGGAACCAGGAAATACAATTAGGCAAATGTGCTCAGTCTGAAATATGGTATGTGACTGGGCATGCTAATGGCTAAGTAAAGCTTCCTGGTGAAAATTCAACTAGGTGTCTGATTTTCTGACTGACATAAAGTCAGAATAAATGTACTTTTTGTCCAATTTTCAGCTTTGTACATTAAAAAAAAAAATCCACATTAGATTCATCATGCCCAGCAAGGCCATGAGCTACCATAAGCCAGATCATTTATGCTGAGCAGCCTAAACCATACAAAGCTAGCACTTGCACCTTGATGAATTCCCCATTCCCTATGTTCGTCACCTTGTTCAGTTACTGAGGGATGTCTGCTAATGTTATGCTACTTACTGGAATGCTACTAATAAATTTTCATTCACTTTCTAATGTAATTCCTTACATACACCCCAACTAAGCTACTCACACGATATCCAAATGCCTCCCTCTCTCACTATTATTCTTCACAGCTCTACCAATTATTTCTTATATAACACACACAAACACACACTATGAGGGCATGACATACCCATAATTCAGCCCAGCATTCAAGTCAATGGGGGTAATATTTACAAACAAATCGCTAGTAAAAACACATTGGATTTAAAATCCGTGTCGGAATGAAGCTAACCATCGAATGAATGAAGTTAAATCTCGAGAATGAATGAGTTAAAAGGACCACTACGTTGTGAGTAAATTTAAAGGCCACAGCTGAATGAACCTACAGAAATAAACACAGAATGAATGAGTCGAAATCGCCTTATTAATACCCTTTCCACAACACACTGTCAGGTCTGACTCACCTCGGGAGCATCTCTAGATATCATGGCACATTATTATTCACTCTGGAAGCACCCAAGGACAGAAACTAAGTGGAAATACAATAAAATTAATTACTTAGAGAGGGAATACTTACAACCACCACGACCACCAATGACAGGCCAGCTCCAGTGTTGCCATACAGTCCTATCTTCATCTAGGCATTCAATTCTCGTGAAATTTAATTTATTAAATATGTATATGTGAAGATGGAGACATAGTGATCTGACTGAGCATAGAATTACTGAAAACTAGTACGAAGTGTGTTTGTAACAGATCTGAATAGTACCAATATTCCTCAAATACTTGTTATTCTAGCTAATTTTCAGAACATCTTTCGGATATAATGCATGGATATTGCACAAAGACGTTAGTGTACTGATAACATTTACTGTTCGTAGAACTGGTAGTATGTGTGATATGTATCTATTTGCATTGCTATGACAAAAATGCGAGCACAATTTTCTTCTTCTTGGAGTATTTGGCATTCGTAATCGCATAATAATGCCATACGCATCAAGATGTCGTATTCTCGCAGGTAGCATTCTAGCACCTCTTACTCATCGGTTTATTTCTGTATATGGCTCGTTAATATTTTCTTGTATTATATAAGTGCAAAATATATCAATATTAGAAACATATAAGCAGCAGACAAGATAATACTAAGGTGTAATATGCAAAAGGCTCAGAAAATAGACATCATTCTAAACTCAACGATGATACGGTCTAAGGTGTATTCACTTTATTTTCAGTACACTCTCCTCGCTCTAAGCTGAAAGGAAATATAATCTTGCATCAGCTGAAACAGAACATCAGTACTTTCCAAATAACTAAAGAGTTAATGGAGACAGCATCATTCATATCTTTATAACTCACTTAAACAAAATGTTCCAGCCCCAGCTGCAACAATGCACCTGTACTTTCAGAAGAAGCGACCCCCCCCCCTTTTTTTTAAATTCTGTAACAATGAAAAAGGCGATATTGCCGTTGCCTTTAATGCTGGATCTTCAGCCCAATTCTTGTTGGCAAAAATTTATTCTGAAATATTGGAGGAAACGTGTGAAAATCTTCAGAAACTTCATGGATGCCTGGTTTATACCGACGTAGCCTAACATAAATAACTTTATAAAACATACGAAATACAACGTCTCTTCAAATATTTTCGGGGGAAGTGGGAGCATAGCAACAACGCCACCAATCACATACTTGAAGATATGGTTTGGAGCGAGTGAACATCAATGATGATTAGATGATTAGGTCAGTCGCTTCTCGGTTCTTGTTGGCTCCATGCTATTATTCAGTTGATGTAAGACGAGTTCACTTTGGGTAACAGTTTAATCATGTGGTAATCATCAGTGCTCTTGTAATTAATCAAACTGTTTAGTACCCGTATGGGCTACATGCTTGGTGATATGGACGCTGTTAGCTCTCCACTTTCACCTAGTGTTATCACATTTCACACATTCACCAGTAACATGAATATGCATTATTTTATCTTTAAAAAGTGCAGTCTCAAATCTCAAGAGTAAAGAACATGGAACATATGAGAACATATCAGGCGGTAAGTCCTAAGCTTGAAGAAAATTCTTGTTTAAGATAGAATCGGCTACGGCAGTGAAAAATAACTAAAATGACGACTGCCTCCTTCAATCTGCAACTAACAGCCACCTAGTATCAAATAAACCACACGTTTCATTCAATAACGTATACCAGCTTAATTCAAAGTACAACTCACCTCTATCTGCTACACCACAAGTTTTCAGCTCTGCAACCAACTCCTCAGGAACAAACTTCGATACAACTGACCGAATGACAACACAGACAAATGGTACTAAAAGACAGGTCTCCGAGCCAGCTCTTATCCCTTTAAAAGAATTTATCCGTCTATCTATCTATCCTTCAGTCCATCTATAAGCGATTCCAATATGCGACCCTTCATCCCGCCCTGCACGTACTCAATAATACCCGCTTCAGTCGACTTACAAAGACCAAGTTCCAAATTCCGTTCTAGGGTGTCTGGAAGTTACAGGGAAGAGCTCTTGAGGGGATCCTGCCGGGAGAGATGCTGAGTAGGGGGCGACTTGAGGTGAGCTTCATGGTTCTCTGCATCAGCTGTAGTTCGCTGTCAAGTAATTTGAGGGGCTGTCAAGTACCGTGTCTGACGAGTTTTGTCTTGTGTATTATTTACTCATGATCGAAACAACTCTGCCTTATTCCCCTTCATCAACTGCCTCGCTGTCAAGTAACAAGAAGAGCTGTCAAGCACGGTTTTACAGAAACTTTGTCTTGTGCCACGTATTAACTCGCTCATGTTCGGGACAACTCTAACAGTTTATTCTAGCTAACGTGCGGCGATTTTATTTAGCTGAGAATGAACATAAGAACCTATAACTGTTTACATTAATAGGATCCTAAGGCTTGCTCTCATAGGAATAAAGACATCTGACATCAATAGGAAGAGAATGCTAGATTAATCCTGACCATCAGAGGGTTAACTGGTTCCCTGATAACCACCCCCAAAGCCATTGCTATGGTTCGTTCACCTTAAACTTGGTCCAGATTTTCGACCTCTTGCAGCTTATATCACGTAGCTCAGTGGAAAAAGAGATAATACTACGGCTTTACTGAACATACTTTCCATAGTGCTTCTTCGTGACTAGTATGGTGTTCTTTTATTAAGCTATCGTTACAAGCCAGCATTCAAGAAGAAGAAATGGCAATTACAGGCCAATTTAAAGTGAAAAGAGTACAGACAAATAGTTAAATAGCCATTAAAGTTGTCAGTAATTAATTCTAGAGAAGGAAAAAAACAGATAATCCCGAAATGATATATAGGAATTCCACAAAAAATGATTATACTGACTAATTACCTGTCGAGTTGAAGATTCATGATTAAGGGATGTAAAGGGGAAAAATGAGGTGCGCTGCGAGGGGGTGTGAGGTGCGTATGTGTAGTGGGGATGTGTGGCAGGGGATGTGAGATTGGGTAAGTGTGTGAGGAATGGTGAGATTGTAAGACTGAGATGTGAGAAGAGGTAGGACTGTGAGACTGAGATGTGAGAAGGGGTAAGACTGTGAGACTGAGGTGTAAGAAGAGGTTATGAGATTGGTAGATTGTGTGAGGAGGAGGTAAGAGAGTAAGTACACCTTGCAAGGTACTATACGTATGTAAGGCAACAAGCTGAGGAGAAAGCATGGATGTTCGACAAGATATGGATGCAAGGTAGATCTGTGAGGCAAGGACGTAACTCTTGCCGACAGAAGAAGCAAGGATATGAGGTAGTGATGTAAGACAGGATAAGACTGCAAGATAGGTATGTGAAGCTAGAATCTGAAGAGGAGTATGGATGTTAGGCAAGATGTGAATGCAAAGAAGGTAGGTATGGAAGGCGAGGATGTAACTCTCGCTAACAGAAGAAGTAAGGATGTGAGATGTAAGGATGTAAGGCTATGATGTGAAAAGAAACAAGGATCTGAGACTTCAACACCCAGCCAAAGCCCTCCACAGCGCTGTCCCACACACCACTTTCCCTGCATCTATCACGACCAGTCACCCTAAAAACTCGACCGATAGCGAGTTTTCTCCCACGCAAGGGAATTTCTCCTTTAAACCGTTTAATCTTTTCACTCCACTAGTCTTTGATTTTTTTTTTCCCCCTGCCTCTCTCGCTCTCAGACTACTTTCCCGGTGGCTCATTGTATACCAGGGGTGAACAGAATGGGAGTGTGTGTGATTTACATTGTGTTTTTGGACGTGTGCGTGTGTGTGTGTGTGTGTGTTTGGCGAGTAATGTGTGTTCTGTGATTCGTTTTACTTAGTGTGTGTGTGTGTGTGTGTGTGTGTGTGTGTGTGTGTGTTTTGGTGATTTGTTTTATTTTTGTGATTAATGTGTTGGGATAATCTCTCTCTCTCTCTCTCTCTCTCTCTCTCTCTCTCTCTCTCTCTCTCTCTCTCTCTCTCTCTCTCTTCCTGCCATCCCCCCTTCCAGCACCCTTATCAGTGCTGTCGTCACCTGCCACTCCGTCACAAGGGGATGGAGCAGGAAGCATGCCACTCCTCTCCCCCTACCCATCCTGTTAGTGGAGGCCTTCGTGTGGTGGCACTGATATAACGGGGCGGCTCAACTTCCCGCGTATATGCCCCCCAACTACTTCCCTATCCATACCGAGCCTTTCTACGTCCCTTTTATTTGACCTAAAAATGAAATCTAAAAATTGTTCTTGGTTTCCTTTACGTTTGTGTTACCTAAAAGTCCAAAATCTTTCCTTGCCTGTGTTATCTGAGCTAAGAATTAATTGGACATCGGGATAAATTGTTGTGTGTATCAGGTGTCGCAACGTGAGGCAAGGAAGATAAAGAAAAACCTGGGGATCTCTCTCTCTCTCTCTCTCTCTCTCTCTCTCCCTCTCTCTCTCTCACTCCCACATCCTCATA
>JAGKTI010013473.1:0-12640 GCA_018397915.1 Birgus latro
GTATGTACAAAATGACTTATCTTGTTCTTGTGCTCCTGAACTTGACTCTTCTGAATTCTCTACTCTCCGGCTTTGGCTCTCCTGTCATTCTCTGACTAAATATATCTGCGCTGTTTACTTATCTCCTAATTCTACTATCAAAAATTCTTTGACTATCTTCTACGATGGAACACATTCTTTCCATTTCTTCTTTCTCTGAAATCTCCATTCTAGGAGATTTCAATGTTCACCACCACCTTTGGCTCTCCTCTCCATTCACTGATCCACCTGGTGAACAAAACTACATCCTTTCTATCCTTAATGACCTTGAGCAGCTTGTAAAGCACCCTACCCATTTCCCTGACTGTCTTGGAGAGAGCTCCAACATACTTAACATCTTCCTTACAACTAATCTTTCTGCTTACGCTGTTAATCTTGCCTCTCCGTTAGGCTCCTTCGATCACAGCCTTATTACCTTAACCTGTCGTATCGCTCCAGTGCGGCCTGTGGACCCCCCAAAGAAACGTTGACTGTGGCACTTTGGAGCTGCAGATTGGGAGGCCCTCAGGCAGTATTTCTTTGATTTTCCCTGGAATGATTACTGCTTTCATGGCCGGGAGCCATCTGAGTGTGCTTTGCGCATTACGGAGGTTATCCTCTTGGGCATGGAAGCATACATTCACTTCTCATACCCTCTGACTATTGCAAGAAAGCCTTGGTTTAATCACACTTGTTCTAATGCTGTCTGCAACAAGGAGAGGGTCTATAAAAGGCACCAAAGCCAACCCACCCGAATCACATCTTGTTTATATTTCTGCCCGGAATCGTTCTAAGTCTGTACTTCACTCTGCTAAAAATAATTTCATCCGTACTAAATGCTCTCAACTCTCCAACTCGAATTCTTCCCATTCCTTCTGGCACCGTGCCAAAAACCTTTCTACGAGAAGAACGATGGCCATCTACAAGATCAGGAAATAATCCTGAGGGCCGATGAAACAGGAGCTCCAGCTCTCCCTGTCTTCAGGTTTCCATCCACCTTGGGAGTACTGCCCTGTTCGACTGTTGCTACAGTCTACTCCTACTAGGCCTGTCCTTCCTGTTGTCCTCAAGAATTGTGCTTCTGTGCCTACACCCTGCCTAGGTAAACTCTTTCGCCTTTGTCTTTCAACTTGTACCTTTCCTTCTTGCTGGAAGTTTGCTCTAACTCAGCCAGTCCCAAAGAAGGGTGACCGTTCCTAACCCTCTAACTATCGTCCAATTGCTTTAACATCCTGTCTCTCTGAAGTTTTCGAGTAAATTGATAACAGAAAAATTTTAAAGCATCTTTCCTATCACAATCTTCTTTCTGTTTATCAGTATGGGATCTGTCAGGGACACTCCACTGGCAATCTTCTCACTTACCTTCCAGACTCCTGGTCATCCTGCTTCTGGGACTTTGGCGAAAACTTTGCCATTGCACTTGACATCTCAAAGGCATTCGATTGAGTCTGGCATAAATCTTTAATTTCCAAACTGCCCTCTTACGGTTTCTATCCATCTATCTGTGCCTTCATCTCTAGCTTCCTTTCTGGTCGTTCTATACCTGCTGTTGTAGACGGCCATCGTTCTTCTAGATCTATCAACAATGGTGGTCCTCAGGGCTCTGTCCTACCACCAGCTCTCTTCCTTTTATTCATCAATAACCTAAGCTGTACATCTAACCTTATCCACAGGTATGCTGATAATATAATTCCACCCTTCACCTTTCCTTTCAGTTCTCACAACTTACATACAGCAGTTACTTCAACAAACAAGGGATGAGGCTATGGCACACCTAATGTCTGACTTGGCTTGTATCTCTGACTAGGGTAAAAATAATCTTGTTGTTTTTAATGCACCAAAAACTCAGTTTTTACACCAATCAGCTCGACATACTCTTCCACAGGAGTACCCACTAGTGTTTAACCCTCCCAGTCCCGACCGATTTTCGACTTTTTGTTTTTTGGCTGAAACCTTCACTTTTGGTGAGAAACATTGAAAGTTCATAGAGAAATCACGATCCTAAGGTAAAAAAATGTTGATACAGGTGTCACTCAACCTTACGTTTTCTTCTTTTTCAGGGTACCTGGCTAAAGAAAACGAACTATGGAAGGGTTAACTAATTCAAGCCACTTTAAATTACGTATTTATTTCATTTATCTGGTACGAATTTATGTGTAGTACAAGTCTATATTGGTTTTCACACAATAATACAGGCGTTTATAAGCAATGTTCACTCACCCAAAACCCCAGTATATGGCACCTTCCTTTACGGCATTACCACCTCATCACTTCTGTTTGTTTCTACCTCTAGCTTCTTTGTCCTCCACTTCAGGAATCACTTTCACCGTGAATTTCGTCATTGGAGAGACCGTGGGGGAACATACCTTTACTGGCTAGGTTACTGCTACCAGGTGAATTGTCCAGTGTGTGTGTGGGGGGGGAAGGGGGGGTTAAGTGGGTCCAGGCAGTATTTCTGCTTGACAGCAGGTAGAGGAAGGTCTCCCACATATGCCTACCAAAAATGACCCGCGAATGTTGAAAAATGTACACACAATGGGCCTTGCAACTGCATGACGTATGATGCAATGCATGTCGTTGGGTCTGTCCGTGGAAAAAAGTAGCGACGTGCATCGTATGTCGATGGGACTCGGAGGGTTAATAATATCCAGCTCAGTAGTCCTGTATCATCCTTGAACATGCTTGGGGTTTCATTCACGCCGTACTTATCTTGGAAAGATCATATTGCATCTCTTGTAAAATCTGCTTCCAAGAGACTGGGTATGCTAAGCTAACTCTGTACCTTCTTTACTCCTGCACAGCTGTTAACTTTATACATGAGTTTTATTCGCCCCACTGTACCGTACAACTCTCATGGGTAGGGAGGCTCCCCACATACAGCTCTTCTCAATAGGGTGGAGTCAAAGGTTTATCACCTCATTAACTCTCCTCCTCTTACTGGCTCCCTTCAACCTCTATCTCTTCGCCGCACTGTTGCATCTTTATCTCTTTTCTATCGCAATTTAAATGGTCACTGCTCCTCTGAACTGTCTGCTTGCATCCCTCCACCTCTATGATGGGTCCATAGCACCCGTCTAGCAACAAACTCTCATCCCTTTTCTGTCCAACTCTCTAATGCAAGAGTTAACCGTTACTCCCAGTCCTTCATTTATGCAACAGGTCAACTCTAGAAATGTCTCCCTCAGTCTGTATTTCCTACTTCCTATTATCTCCAGCATTTCAAACGCAAGTTGTCCAGGCATCTCGAAATGAACGGATCTTGAATTTGGCTCTCCTCTGTATTGTATTTTTTTTCTTGGAAGGAACGATTTGTGGGCTCCTGGCCTTTGGTTCCTTCTTTCCTGCATAAATATATATGTACAGTAATCCCTCCAATATCCGTTGTAATAGAGCCAAAGGCATGTCCGAATATTGGTTTTGTCCGGATATTGGTCCTGAAGCTCCAGCACTGGTTTTTCATGACCCTAACCTAACCTAAATCAGAAAACTACCTTCCTACCTCCCTACTGGACATATATAATGCACATATAGCACGAATTTATTGAATTTTAACCAAAAAATGATGATTTAGAGGTGAGTGAGTCACAGGAGCTCAGAACTTGCAAGCATAGTATAAGTAAGTATCGGACATGGAAATCATCTTTTCTCACATTTTATACACTAAATTATTGGATACACAGCATCAAATACAGTAAATGATGTTAATTGCTACCAGAAAAATGGTTAGGTTAGGTTAGGTTATGACCGGACATGAAATTCACTGCTTCCACCTTTTTCCTAGCTAGTGCATGAAAGAATTAAATTTAAAGCAGGAAATTATGATTAACATAATGTTAGGTTAGGTTAGGTTAGGACCGGACATGAAATTCACTGCTTCCATCATTTTTCTAACTGTTTTACTTAAGAACCATGCATGGAAAAATTAAATTGCAAGCAGGAAATTATGATTAACATTTAGGGTAATTTCTTAACACATTAACAGCATGATGAAAACAGGTTAGGCATGAAAATCTTTATGGTAACCATAGGTTAGGTTAGGTTAGGTTAGGACCAGACATGAAATTCACATCTTCCACCTTTTTCCTAGCTGTTTTACTTAAGAACCATGCATACAAAAATTAAATTGCAAGCAGGAAATTATGATTAACATTTAGGGTAATTTCTTAACAAATTAACAGAATGATGAAAACAGGTTAGGCATGAAAATCTTTATGGTAACCATAGGTTAGGTTAGGTTAGGACCGGACATGAAATTCACATCTTCCACCTTTTTTCTAGCTGTTTTACTTAAGAACCAAGCATGGAAAAATTAAATTGCAAGCAGGAAATTATGATTAACATTTTTGGTAATCTTTTAACACATTTACAGTATGAAAACAGGTTAGGCATGAAGTTAGGGTACTTACGAACAAGAAGCTGCCATCCTGATGTAATAACCCACTCTATCATCTCAGACTCTGACAGGAAGACCTTGCACCTGACACACCTTTCCAATTGAGAATCACCAGCACTTATCACCAACACTTTCCACAACGTTTTTTTTTTTTATAACTGGAATCACATCACCTCACTGCACTGTACATAACAGTAAATTCCATCATCACACACATGATGAAGAAGGTGAAGAGCAGTATCAAGCACTGTAGGAGGTAGGGTATCACCACAAAAGCAATCACTTCAGCCGCCATTGTCGGAGGTGTTCATGGGGCAGTAACTGAGTGGGTAATGGCGACCGACAGACAGACGCCACGAGTGTAAACATAGCCGATCGGCGCGGGCGGGAAATTCAAACTGACATGGTCCCAAAAAATCGAAAATTTTTCGATTTTTTTCCGAACTTTTTGGCATTTTGGGGGTTGGGCAGCCCAGAATATCCGAATAGTGAGTATATCTGAGTATTGGACGTCCGAATATTAGAGGGATTACTGTATATATGGTGTGTATATACATATACTGTATATATATATATATATATAAAATATACTGCCTTACCTTGTGGTGTGGGTAACTTTTCTATCTGTTAGAAGGTCAACCGCACTCACCGGCCTCACACCGCACACTGCCCGGGCCCCCGGCTGCTTGTGATGCAACAGATGTGTGCACACGCACACACAATAACAGCAATATGCTCTAACACTCTCGTTCTCTCTTCTTAATTTGACAAAAGATTCCAAGGACGAAGCTGGATGGTCTACTGGCATCTGATACACACTACGTATCCAATACATAGACTTTTGTGTGAGTACCATCAACACCCGATATGCACTATGCATCCAATACATAGACTTTTGTTTAATTACTATCAAGACCCAGTCTGTGGACACATACAGATATGTGATGTCTCTTGAAGTACAGTATTATAATCCTTCTAGTCTCGGGTGACTGCTGAACGCAGCCACTCGGTCGAGGCACCTTTCTTGGTGAGACAATCAGCCAGTTGTTGTGATGTATCCATCCAAGATACTTCATCAATCTCCCCTCGCTCCAACATGTCTTGTAATACAGCAATATCAAAGGACAATCTCCTGTCTTCTATGCTCCTACAGGAGTAAAGGGCATCCACCAGACTCTTGTTGTCGACGAAACACTTTATTTTGATCTTTCCACATCCAGAGACCTCACGCAATATGTTGGCGAGATATACAGCAGTCTCAGCACATTCAAGCAGCGCCAATGCCTCAGCAGATAAGGTAGATTTGACGACCTTCCTGAGCTTTCTTGTCTCCCAGAATATAGGGCATCTTGCCTCACTAGCATCTCATAGGAAGATCACAAAACTTTCATGAGACCCTTTGCCTACAAGGTTGGCAAATGAGGCATCCGAAAAGAACTCTATATGACAGTCCTCGATCGGCCCCATTCTTGGAATGTATAGCTTCATGATGTCAGTCTTCACCCTTGAGATCACCTTATTGAGTCTAAGCAAATCCGCTATGGTCGCTTGGTCACACTTAACTCACACACATCAGAGGCAATATCTGGCCAAGTGTGTGTGGCAATCCAGCTGAGTTGCCCAATTAATGCTCGGTACTCCGTTTTCTCAGACTCGGACAGCTCTCCTGATTTTACTGCTGAACGATGTCTACTCAGCGTGGCTGGTTTCAATGATGAAGCATACTGGAATAGGTCGAGCGTTATGCTGCCATCGATGTTGGAGATGACATTGAGACCAACGTATTTGAAGGCTTTTGATTATGAACTGCTGATGAGGAATATTTGATTCAATCGGTTTATCACTTGCTGCTCGAACTCATGTGTACCAGCCCAAAGGAAGTCGTCGACATAAATGCAAACAATGCCTTCGACTTTGCCACTACTGCTCCAAGAGAACAGCGCTGAATCCAGTGATGACACTTTAGCTCTGAGACTCAACAATTGATCTTTTACGCGCAGATACCAATGCCTAGCAGCATCACCAAGGCCATAAACAGTTTTCTTTAGTCTCCATAACTTACCATTTGCATATTCAGGGGGAGGACGTAAATGAACAACTCTCTCAATGTTGTTACCGTGAAAGTAGGCAGCTTTCACGTCCGTAATGTGGCAATCCCACTAGTTGGTGGAGGCCAAAGAAAGTGCCAAACGCATTGCTTCTTTTGAATAAGTAGGTGAGTCTTTTTGGAGATCCACTGTGTCTTCGTCAAATCCTCTGGTGACTAAGTGGACCTTAACAATAGGCTTTCCATTTTTCAGTTTTTCCGTCACAACCCATCGAACCGTTATGGCACCTTGCCCAACATCATCTACTTCCTCATACACATCATTATTCCGCCAGTTTGTAATTTCATGTTCCTTAGTGCATAATACGGCCCCAGAGTTGAAAAGAACAAGCATTTCTGTGTCATCATCAACCACTTCCCATTTGCTAAAATCCTTCTGCAAATCTATCCAATCAATGCTGCCGTCAGAGTCCCTCTTCAAATTGTAGCAGTGTTTGTACTTTCCACTGGCTTTACCTGCCCGACTCATAATCCTTCCAGACACCAACTCTCCACTTTCTGAAAGTATTCCCTTTATACGCTGACCAACAGAAACTGTGGGAGGCTGATTAACCGGAACAGAAACTGTGGGAGGCTCATCAATCGGAACCACGCCATATTCTGACTCGTCTTCTGGTGGATAGTCATTCAACACTAGCGAAGAATCGTCATTAGGCTTCTCCTGGACAACAATGCTCTTCTCATCACTGCTGACACCACCTTCAAGTGTAGTATCTTGCTCTGGCACACGTGCACTCGCACGTAGACACCGCCGTGTCTCACCAGAATTTGTTTCCCATCTCTGCCTATTACAATTCCAGGACCGTGCCACTCATGACTGTCATTTCTTTTGTAGAAGACTTCATCTTCATTTCGGATGTCGTTTAAGTCACTCGAACGTACGTTGTGCCGCAGAGCCCAAGCCAAACATTCATATGATTCAGTCTTTATAAACTCTTGTCTTGCTAAATGAAGAGTGTTCAAGATGTCTCTCACAATTTTCGATGGTGATGTAGGTTCCAAGGCTGGAGGATCATTTGCATACACATTAGGCAGGACAGGGTTTTGACCAAAAACAAGTTGGTTAGGAGAAAAGCCTGCATAGTTGGTGAGAGCATTTCTTGCCGATACTGCCCATGCCAAAGCCACATCCAATTTACACTGGCTATCAGCCATTATCTTCCTAACAATGTTACCAATGACTGCATTTTTTATGCTCACAGACTTCGTTGCTCCATGGACTCTCTGCAGACATTGTCATGATCTTGATATTGAAGGCCTCTCCCAATGCTCGAATTTCAGCATTGTTGAATTCACAGCCATTGTCTGTAAGAAATTTTCCATGTGTGCCAAACACAACAATCCAGCTCTGAAATATTCCTTTGATAATGGTGGGCGCACACTTGTCCGCGATTACTATTGCATTACAATACCTGGTCGCCAAATAAACAAGGACTAAGAAATAATGCCTTCCCCAAGCTTTCAAATCCATGGCTATGGCTTCGTTAAACTTAGACGCCATGGGTAAATTGACTACGGGTCGGGGCTTGGCATTCTTCAATCTGCAACAGACTGTACAAGCATCAGATACAGCCTTGATAGCCCATTCCAGTTCTGAACTTTTAATCCCCGCATCTGTGATCAGTTTAGTTTCACTGATGTTGGGTGTCCAAACTGCCTGTGAAGCTTCAAAGCCGTTTTTTCTACATCATCTCCAAGAGATGCCAGTGTGACTGTTTTGCAAAATTCACGACCTAGTCATAAAGAAATTGGAAGCAAGTAATGGCCTGAAAATGATAGTCCCACAAATTGTGACCTGGTCACCTCCAAAGTTAATCAACATTTTTGCTTTTTTCATGGAGCGTTTACTCAGCAGCAAGGGAATACTGCAGTTCACAACATCTGTCACGATGGTTGCACGCATATTTCCAATGTAGCAGGGCAGAGTAACAAGTTTGAGGGAAGAAATTGTGACACCATCAGCAAAAGTAAACGTTGAGGATGACACTTCTTCTTTTACAGCTTCACGTTCGTAATCAATGAGCTCACTTAGATAGCAAATGATCCATTCAACTCCACATACAGTTGTAGAACACCCTGTGTCTAGAACTGCACATCCCTTAGATTCTTCTACTAGAGTCTGTAATTTACTTCTACTAGCGACATCATCAGCATAGCCCATAAATAACGACAGATGCACTGTTTCAGAATTTTCTTCTCGAATGCTGTCGTTTTCATATGCATCCGGACAGTCACGTGCCCAATGAAATCTAGAATCACATACTAAGCACCTCGATACCTTTCCGTCAGACCCAAGTGGGTTCTGCCTCCTGCCGGTGGAAGAGCGTTGGAGAATTCTACCAGATACGGTTGAATATCGGCCACAACCACGACCTCGATCACGTACTGCACCACCCCGCAGCATTCTCCGTCCTCGTCGAGTACCTCTAACATAAAACGTTTCCTCACCCCCAACATCGACACTCCAAAATACTGGTTCGTTCTTCACCTCCCTGGTAGACACCGATGCATCGTTCTGCCCGCCAATTTCACCAGCAAAAATACGATTCAGGGCAGATTTCATGTTTTCGTATGTCACAGTTATCGCGGACATCACTAGTTGTTTCTCAATGTCTGAAGGTTTGCATGCAGCTAAGAGCATAAAAGCCATCACAGAATTTGGCAGTGCCATGTCCTGCTTCGTAAATTTGAAATAAACATGCTCAAATTCTGCCACGAACTTACGAATGTTCATATCACCGGGTCTTCTGAGGTTGTACAATTCATGAAAAGCTGCAAACTGCCGACGTCCTTTGTCCACAAGAAATAAACTGTCTAGTTTTTTCAGCAAGGTCTGAACACCATTCTCTTGTTTTAATTCAGCCGCATCAATTTCTGAAGACGCCACCCTCGCTCTTCCAGACAATGACAGGTGAATAGCTAAGGCTTGCTTCTCTTTCGGTAAGTCCATCAGTTCGCACCAAATGTCGATGTCCTTCATCCAAGTCTCATAAGCAGAATAATTTTCAAGTTTTGGAGGCCACTTAGTTGAGCAGGACGCCATTATGTCGAACTACGCTCTGCTACCAGCATTAGCAGGCCAACCGCACTCGCCGGCCTCACACCGCGCACTGCCCGGGCCCCCGGCTGCACACTGCAGGACCCTTCCGGTGACGTCATCACTCGTAACGCAACAGATGTCTGCGCACACACACACAGTAACAGCAATATGCTCTAACACTATCCATCCATCCGTTATCCAATCCTACGTTGCCCCATGAGGGACGTAGGAGCCCGAGGCTAGGCAAGTTGGTCCTGACATTTAAGATGAGTGTGACCAGCCTCACTCATCCCTGAGTGGCATTACTGGAGCAATAACCCCAACCACCGATTGGATATAAACCTTCATCGGCTCAATCCGATTGGAGCGCTGCAATCACCCACTAAACCACCCCGTGCCATAATTTGGCTATATGGTTACCACCCAGCATAGTACACTGTTTCCTAGTGGACAAGAAACCATTCAGCTTGTCACCCACTGCAGAGTCACCCATAAGCAGAAGGAACAGGAAAGAATGAAGGAAAGAAAGATAAAAGAGAGAGTGTAAAGTCACCCGTAGGCAGAAGGACGAGGAAAGAATGAAGTAAAGAAAGACAGAAGAGGAACGAAGGAAAGGAGGGAGGAGAGGAAAGGGCAGACACCTGACAGCAGCACTACATCGAGTGAGTGGATGGTGAGCACCCCTAAAATACAAAATTTTGACACATGCAATTCTTCAACACAATCTGTACTAATACTGTACTATGTCAATGTCACTTTTAACTTTCTTGTAGCCCAAAACCAGAAAATGACTGTTTAACCCTGTACCCAGAGTTCATCATGTTTTATTCATGCTGCCTCCAGCTTATTTTCTTTTAGTCAGAGGATAAACTTGACAATGAAGAAATAATGGAAAATGCTTCTAAGTCCTTTATTGCAAAAGGCATTGCCCTAAGCCAAATATAACAATTTTGTGTGTGTGTGTGGGGGGGGTATTTTATTTTACTGAAAGGGTTGATAAATTATCCCTCAACATGCATAAATCACTGATATCTGCTGCCTCTTCTTCTTTACCATTTTCAATTTTTTTTCCCCCAATTTTCCATTTCCTTTAAGTGGACTGTCCTTTCCTTGTAAATCGCTCTTCCTTTACCTTATCAAATACTATACTCTAACATCACTGCAGTCTAAGTACCCCATGACATACTGATATTCTATCACTTTTATGATCAATCATTTTCCATTCCCATTTCTTTCATATAGCTAGAACCAAAATCACCAAAACACTACAACAGCATTTAAAGAGAAAGATTTCTTCCATCTTTTCTGTCCACTTCATAATCAAGTACAGTAAAACCTCGATATAACGGACTTCAATAGACCGGAATTTGCTTTTATCGGACTCGAGGAGCTACCAGACTAAACTCCTATATATCGGAAAAAGTCCGATAAAGCCAGAAAGCAGTCCTGACTGCATGACCACTTCAGCTATGTTCACCACAATAAGACAAGTAAAAGACATGTTTTTCAGTGCACAGTACAGTATTATTATGCCATTTGATTAATGTAGTGAAGGTATAACACAGTACAATACTGCAATGGTGGTGAAAACCACTGATGCAATCCGGACCAATGTCTGATATATCGGAAAAAGTCCGGATTAGCACAGGTAAGTCCGGATGTCGCTTTTATCGGAATTTCGCATTTTTCGGACTGGCTTGGGCCCCAATTAGTCCGTTATAGTGAGATCTTACTGTATGTGCCTTACAATATACTGTAGTAAAGCATTCCCATTAATACATACCACTTTCATCTCTCCGACGGGCAGTATTTTCCTTTGCTAGACCAGAAAGGAAAGTCTCAAACAATGCAACTGATTCTTTCAAGGAGGTTTTCTTGTAGCCTGGCACAGATCCTCGCTCCTCCATAGTTTTCCCAGCATCATAGGCATTGATTTCTTCAATAAGCTGCCTGAACACAAAATTGTTACAAGGGTGAGATTCTTCATCATCATCATCATCATCATCATCTACACCTCCTTTCCCACCCAAGGGCAGGGTGAGGAGTAGCAGCATCCAAACAGCCTAAGTTTGCCCAATTCAATGGGCCATGCTTCCATTCACTCATCATTCAAGCTCACGGAATCCTGACTCCATCAGATAGGCCTAAATGCTTTACTGTGAACTGTAGCTTCACATACATCTATCCAACTGAGTCAATCCAAACTCTGTCACATTAAAAAGGGGTGCCAAATCCCCTGTCATGCGCTTCTCTGCACAAAATTCATCCAGCCAGCTCGATCTCTTGTCAGTCCCTTAGCCTCACCAACTTTATACCTCTCTTCCTCACACACTCATCCACCATATCTCTCCACCTTCTTGGCCTACCTCACCTCCTCCCTCCTTCAGATCTGCTCAGATATATCTTTTTTACCACTCTACAGTCATCCACTCTCTCCACATGACCATACCATCTCAGTACACTCACTTTGATTCCGGTGTCCATGTACTTCCTCACTCATCTTTCACAAAACGCACTAGTATTTTTGCATCCTATCCACTCTCTGTACTCCACATACATTCCTCAACAGTCCCATCTTCACTGCTCTTACTCCTGACTTTTCATTTTCGTGGCACACCATAGTCTCACACCTGGATGTTAAAGTTGGCACTAACACTCCTTCATGGAAACCTTGTGCAGCTGCAACACTCAAGCTTCTGTTTCTTATCATATGCTGTACTGGTTTAACGGTAATTACCAAGTCACTGAATTTGAATGAAAGCACACAAAATATATAGCTAAATCCCAATTTTTATAAGAGTCCCAGATTACTGAAAATGCTGTTTCTTTACAGAATGGAAGTGACAAACATGAAATAATGAGGAGACAGTGAAATGTAGACTGTGCATTCTCTCCCTATGAAGCTAGCTCTAGAAACATATGAAGCTAGCTCTAGAAACAGAGAGAGAGAGAGAGAGAGAGAGAGAGAGAGAGAGAGAGAGAGAGAGAGAGAGAGAGAGAGAGAGAGAGAGAGAGAGAGAGAGAGAGAGAGAGAGAGAGAGAGAGAGAGAGAGAGAGAGAGAGAGAGAGAGAGAGAGAGAGA